>CAUYRH010111048.1:0-10038 GCA_963574655.1 Perodicticus potto | reverse complement strand
ACAAATGATTACAGCAAGTTTCCAGAATATGAAGAGGCAAAATAATACTAATTGTTGTTAGTGTTTTGTAATTTTAGACATTGTAACTGGTGTGTAGTGGTATCCTTTTGTTTTAATTTGCATTTTCCTAATGGCATATGAGGTTGAACTTCTTTTCATGTGCTTATTTGCTCTTGATATTTGCCACGTTTTTTGTGAGGTGTCTATCTAGGTCATTTGCTCTTTGTAACACATGTACTGTGTTAATGCACAATGTTAATAACAAGAGACATTGTGTGTGTACGTTTGTGTGAGGGAAGTATTTGGGAACTCTCTGTAATTTCTGCTCAATTTTTCTAAATCCTAAACCATCTAAAAATAAAGTCTACTAATTTTTAAAAAGACAGACTTAAGCACCAATATTCAGTGATTACATTAAATGTAGTTGGTTTAAATACATGAAACAGGGAATGGAAGACTGGATTTAAAAACATGACAGCATATGCTATCTATAGAAACTCATTTCAATACAATCAATTAGGCAGGCTGAAAGTAACAGGATATAAAAAACTTTATCATGCAAATATTAATCACAGAGGAATGGCTATAATAGTAACAAATAAAGTGAGGTTTAGTGCAAAGGAAACCAGAGACAAAGCGTTATCATATAATGATAGAAGGGTCCATTCACCAAGAACACATAGTATGCTAATGTGTGTGCACCAAAGAGCAGATCTGCAAACTATGTGAAAGTAAACTGATAAAACTGAAAAGAGAAACAGATAAATCCATAATTATAGTTGAAAAATTCAACACCCTCTGTCAATAATTGATAGAATAACTAGACAGAAAATCAGCAAGCCTTTAGAAGTACTCAACTATGCCATCAACCAAGATCTAATGGGCATTTATAGAAAATTCCACACAATGGTAGGATATAGAATTCTTTTCAAATGCCCATAGGAGAGTAGAGAGAGTGGAACTTGAATCTTTTATGAGTACTATCCACTCTCCTGGAAATACACACTTCAAAGTGACTACCATGAGCCAATTTTTGTTTGTGTCTTTGTGTCTCATGAGCTTTATCTATGGCAGCATCCTGCATAAAATCAAATAGACAGCCCATCTGGAGACAAAAAAGGTAATTCTGCAGCTGGGTTTTTCTCACCATAGCTGCAGTAATATATCTTTTGGCCCCTGGATCTTATCAACCTATTTTCTTACCCACCTAAATCTTGGAAAGTAGGGAATGGGAATTGGATTTCTATAAGAGAGCATGAATTTTCTTTTCTTTTTTTTTTGAGTCAGAGCCTCAAGCTGTCACCCTGGATAGAGTGTCGTGGCATCACAGCTCACAGCAGCCTCCAATTCCTGGGCTCAAGCGAGTCTCTTGCCTCTGCCTCCCAAGTTGCTGGGACTACAGGTGCCCACCACAATGCCTGGCCATTTTTTGGTTGCAGCCGTCATTGTTGTTTGGCGGGCCCGGGCTGGATTCGAACCCGCCAGCTCAGGCGTACGTGGCTGGCACCTTAGCCCCCTGAGCCATAAGCGCTGAGCCAAGAGACCATGAATTTTCAAGGCAAGCCATCTTGTGTCATTTGAAAACATGTTGGACCTTGTGTTCTGCATCCTGATCTCTAACAACATGTGAAGAGAACTGAGAACCTATGTGCATGCTGTGTCCTTCCTTGTGAGGTGGTATGCAGGTTCTAGAGGAAGGTTCCATCAAGGCCACTGTAAAATCACAGAAGAGTTTCTCAAACTCAAATCCAGGCAGGCAGCCTCAGGGAATTGTAAACTTACTAGAACTTTAAAAAATTCTTATAGTTTTATTCCAGTGACAACCTAACAGAAATAATAATATGAACACATTTGGAATTATCTGGAGTACCCCTACATATTAATGGGTATGGTACTGATTGCAGTGTCAGTAGATGCCATGTAGTTGTACTTTACTGATTGCAGGCTTAGGAAGAAGGAGCAAAGGAGAACGTAAAATGTAAACAAATTCATTATTTCAAAGTAAAGGCCAAATAACACAAAGTCTTGAAGAAAATTTCCACATAGCTAAAAGGGGGAAAATGATGAGAGAACTGAATCATCACATGGAACACAGAGGTAGAGGTGGTTCTCTGATATATTCCAGCAATTTATTCCAGTGAACCAGTAGTATTCATCAGATTGAATTAATAATGTCAATTATTAATGAATGAAAATTAAAATTTAATTATGCATTGGTTAAAATTTTATTGGATTTGTTGTTTTGCTTGTTTCAAATCTCTAAAATAATTTTCATAAGGAAATATATCATCTAGTTTTAAATGTACGTGTTTAAGTAGCATTTTGATTAAAATCATCAGCAAGACTTGGCCTGTAGCTCAATGGTTACGGCACCAGCCACATACACTGGGGCTAGCGGGTTTGAACCTGGCCTGGGCCTACTAAACAACAATGACAACTATAACAAAAAATAGCCAGGCATTGTGGCGGGCACCTGTAGTCCTAGCTACCTGGTAGGCTGAGGCAGGACACTCGCTTGAGCCCAGGAGTTGGAGGTTGCTGTGAGCTGTGACATCACAGTACTCTGCTGAGGGTAACAGTGAAACTGTCTCAGAAAAAAAAATCAACAAAAATAAAGGAGTGCTACAAGGATGCTTTTCCTTAAACCATTGTACTGTCATAGAATAATTTTTGAGTTGGAAAGTTCTGCAGAAATCTGGTAAAGAAGAAACAAATTCCAAGAGATTAAAGAACTTTCCCAAGGTCAGACAATGAAGCTGCAGCAGGCCTGCGACTAGGTATCAGCTTTCCTCCTGTCCAGTCCAGGCCCCCTTCCAAGGCATAGCTGTTCAGAATAGTGATGCAAGGAGGTGGATTATTCTGCCCTAGCTGATTGGATGGCAATGTCTTCACTAAAGCAGAGTCTGGGAGCTTTGCCTTTTGCAGGCCACTGACTCATGGGATACATCAATCATGGGCCAGACATAATTGAAAAATAGAAGTGTAGAGACAAGATGGAACATAAGTCACCACTCTAATCCCAGCAACCCCAACAAGGCCAGTGTCATCATACACTTTGCCTTCAACACATTTGAATACTTACAGAGCACGTCAAAGGACATGCTAAAGGGCTTTTTTATTTTACTTTATTTTATTTTTTGAGACAGAGTCTCATTCAGTTGCCCTGGGGTTGAGTGCTGTAGTATCATAGCTCACAGCAACCTTAAACTCTTGTTCAAACAATCCTCTTGCCTTAGCCTCTTGAGTAGCTGGGACTACAGGTGCCCACCACAATGCCTGCCGAGTTTTTGTATTTTTTTGTGTAGATGAGGGTCTCACTCTTGCTCAGGCTGGTCTTGAACTCCTGAGGTCAAGGGATCCACCCATCTTGGCCTCCCAGAGTGCTAAGATTAGAGGCGTGAGTCACTGTGCCCAGCCTAAAGGACTAAACATTTCTAAATGGATCCTTCTCCCCAGATTGTGTACAATAGAAAATGGCCTACCCAATGGTTCTCTGATGGAAACTTCCTTTTTGCTTTAAAAAAAAAAATCCACTCCTACAAGGACATTATCCAGTGATTATGAACCAGGGCTCATAAGTTCTGCAATTTAAGTTAATGTTTTTTAATCTCGAGTAGAGAATGATGTAACAGTAGTATCGTCATTATGGAGTTTCAAGCTTTGAACTTGTGCTGTTTGTGAATGAACCCCTTTTGAAATAGTCTAAGATAACCTCCATGTCATTGGTTCTAGCTCCCCAGTGAAATAATGAAAGAATATCCTCAGATGATTTCTAGAGGTGCCTAGAACTACCTTTCAAGTGCTTGCAAACACATTGAGTTAGTTATGAAACGGGATTGGCCATTTCTACAGCTTAATTTCTCCTGCCCTGGGCCTGTCTACAGGTCCAGTCCACCACCTTCATTTCCCAACCGTTTCTTAGGCCCACTACTACCCTGCTTCCTGCTGACCATGCTGCTCTTTTACTAAAACCCTCACTCCTCCCACCTTGGCCAGACTCCCTGCATCTGGAGTCTCCCCCATGGAACTTGCACAATCCCCAGCTCCCAGAATTCTGTGGCGGGGAGAAAGAGTGCCTTAAAGGGTCTATAACCTACTTCAAGATGATTCAGTGTGGACAGTGTAATGGAATAAACAACCACCCCCCAAGGTTGTTAGTCACCTTTCAAAGCTCCCTGATTAGGAATCTACTTTCAATATGCACTGAAGGCAGGGCTTCTTCACCTGGGGGCCACTATCCACCCAGGAGTCTAAAGATAGAATTCAGGAAGTCTGACAAGTTGTTTCTACTTTGTTTCCATTATCTTGAAACTGGAAAAGCTACATTTCCTTCCATTAGGAAAACAGGCAGCAAACTGCAACAGTGGCTCTGTCCCAGCAGAAATCTCAAGGATTCTCACTGATGTTACAATTGTTGCAAATATAGTTTATATGTATCATTACTTCCAAATAACAATAATTATTAGACTTTCCACTAGATCTTGTTAAAGTGTTCATAAAGAAGCACAAATATTACTCTAGCATAGTAATATTATTTTTCTAACATGTTGAAAACTATTTTAATGTAATTAGTTTCCTTTTTGATCTTGTGTGTTTTATTTTATTAATTTAAAAGCATTTTTTTCTGAGAAGGGGTTAATAGACTTCCCATACAGCCAATGGGGTCCATGGCAGAAAATGTTTTAGAAACTCAGCCCTGGAAGGTTAATTATCATGAGGAATGTTGGAAATTAATTTTCATTCATGTAATCTGAGATGTTCCTGCATAACTGGGGTGCAAGAATCAGAAGACCCAGTAGTACAATACCTGCAAGTTCCACCAACATGTTGGACCACATACTGTCTTCCCTTTATATAAGTTGAGTTATCGACTAAACCAGAAGCCTGATCCTGAGCTTGGCTTACATTGTTATTTTGGCTTTTGAATGACTTTTTCTGGCAACTTGTGTGTTGTGAGTTGAATTGTGGGTCCTTCAAAGTATATATATTGAAGTACTAACCTCTGGCACCTGTGAATGTGACCTCTTTGGAAATAGGATCTTTGCAGAGGTAATCAAGTAAAGATGAGGTCATACTGGATTAGGATGGGCCCTTAATCCAAGATGACTGGTGTCCTTGTAAGAACAGACACATGAGGCCACGCCATATGATAGAGAGAGAAATAGGGGTGGTGTGCTTGCAAGCCAAAGAACGCCGAGGGTTGATGGTGACCAGGAGAGGCTAGGAAGAGGCAATAAGGATTCTACTAGATTCTTAGAGGGGATCTGGTCCTGCTGACAACTTGCTTGCAGACTTCTGGGCTCTAGAACTGTGAGAGAATAAATTTCTCCTGTTTTAAGCCATCAAGATTGCAGCACTTTATTACAGCACTTTATTTAATCCCATGTTTAGCAGCCCTAGGAAATGAATCCAGTATTTATCAGAGTGTCAATAAAGGGAAAGAGGGTGGGAACCCCACTGAGGTCACCCAACTGGTTGTGCGACTTTTGGAGCCTTGTTGCTAATAAGGCTTGTACATGTGGCAGATTCCAGTCTGAGTCAAACACTGATTGTTACATACCATCTGATTGTGAGGTTGTGGGGAAGGAAATATATAGCTTCCACCCACTTCCAACTGGCAGAGCCTGGAGATACCCAAAATAGCAGTGCAATTGTTGGGCCTAGAGCTTGGCTTAGCTCAGTTGAAAACAGAATGCCTATCTCCCTTTTTGTGCTATACTTGGCTAAAGCATTCACAAATGCTTCAAGTGAACTTGTCTCCTTACATTTTTACTAATTGTCCCTTCTTTCCTTGGTGCCCAAACATAAGTTCGGCTGGGTGGGGAAAAGAACTCCCAGGCTAGTTCTGTGCTAGTTCCACATCACTCCGGCTTCCTCTTCCTTAGGATGAGTTCCTTTGCTGGGGGAGCTCAATCCCTTATGCAGAGACATATGCAAATCCAATAAGCCTGCTAGACTTCCGGCTTGTCTACTTCCCAGGAGTGGGCAGGGCTCCCCCTCAGTGGGACTCTCTTCTCCTCCTTGGTGGGACTATCTTCTCTATCAATGCCTTATTTACTCAAGAAGACAAACCATGTCATCATATTCTAGTCTACCAATTCAGAAGACCCATGGAGTTACAGGCAGAAGTGCTCCAGGGCTTTGAACTTCTTGCCTCCCTGATGTGAACACTTGAGGACAGGATAGTGGAGGATCAGGGGAGATAAGGACATCTCATTTCTTCAGTTGTCCAGTTGACCATAGCTGCTACTCCCTTCCTCTTAAGTTCCATTTTCTTCATGTTTAGCTCTAAATCTCTCTATGTTCCAGACAGAACATCTCCCCACCCAGAGACTTCTATTATCTTTTCTCGCTTGGAAATGTGTCCTGAAGTCTATTCTTGCTCTTAATAGGTTCATATATAAAGCTCTTGAAGTACACTATGTCATTCATAAGAACCACCTGATATTTTAATAGTTTCTGTTGGACTAAATGCAAAGCCAAATATTGACCTTAATAAATTTATACTCATGTAATCTAATCTTCAAATGCCAGAAAAATAGGCCTCAGTCTTCTCCTGCATTCAAGAGAGAGAAACAGCCACTCCTTTGGTCTCATGCAAAATCTTCATAATGTTTAGTCTGCCTCCATATCAAGTTTTCCGTTGTTGCCCAAATTGTCTATTAACTATTCTTTCAGGTTAGTAAACTACTCTGCTCCCTGATATTTTTGGCCATTGAAGTAGCGTCTAATTGTTGATCCATTGATTGAGATGTAATTTACAAGCTGTAAAATCTGCCAGTTTAAAGTGTACAGTTTAGTGATTTTTAGTATAATCACAGAGTTGTACAGCCATCACTACTAATTCTAGAACATTTTCTTCACCGCAAAAAGAAACCTGTGCCCATTAGTGGTTATTTCATTTCCCCCTCCCCCATTCCTTGGCAACCATTAATCTACTTTCTGTCCTCATAGATGTACCTACTCTTTTAGTTTTACAACCCATTTAAATCCCAAGAATACAATCTACTTTTACCAAATAACACCTCCTTAGCAAAGGCCTACTGGAAAGAGACTCCCTGCTTTGATTTTGAAAGGCCAACCATATTATGTTCTATTTACTCAAAATGTAAAAGAAAAGAGGAGCAGGTGGCTTTACCAATTCCCAGGAGGGCTGGGAGGCAGCAAGCGTGAAGAAGCACTGGGTACTCTGACTTTGTAAACTTAAGCCAACATGCTTTATTAACAATAAGGTTTGGATAATCATGGAAGATATTTGCCCAACTCAGGAAACTTTGTTTCTAATTCCTCAAGTGTTGCTATAGGCAGTTGCTATCTTCCGATGCAAACAAAAACTTAAATGTTCATTGAATGACTAAGAACTTTATTCTTTTGAGCACTGTCTGCTTGGTTTCCATTTACCCTCACAGCAACTATTTGCTAAATCTGGTATTGCTCAATTGTATAATCTACGGCTTCCTTCATGGCAGGGATGCTATTACATCACCAGCTAACTAAAGTCCTATAGGATGAAAATAGTTTTAAAGATACCTTTGGAGAATATGATTGAAGCTTAAAATAGATAAAAATAGGTCTATTCGTTTTGCTAGTTTTTTTGTTTTTCCTAAACTAATCTATGGTAATTCTAACTACTTCTAATTTTGAAAGTATAGTAACGTGAAATTAAATAATTTAAACTCAAAGCTGTTGGGACTTTAAATTATTCTGCCCTGAGCGGAATGTGGCTATGGCTATATAACTTGAATCGCATAGCGTGCTGCAACTTCTGCTTTTTTCTGTAAATGATTAAAAATGACTGACTGCCCCAGACTTAAAACTTCCTAAGAATATTACTCCTCTTCATGGAATGTTAAAGCAATCTTCCTTGGAATGTAGCAAGCTGTCACTGTAATGTAGTACTGCCCTTGGATAGAAACTATTTCAACCCTACTGAAACTGTTTCCATCTCTGTAAGTGAAACCTTACAAAGTTCCCCACTTTGCAACATTGACCCCTCCCCTTTGGAGTTTATGTTTCCCAGTTGGCTGTCCTCCAGCATTGTGCTTGAATAAACCATACACTTAGTCATATTTTCTGAATCTCATTATTTAAACTTGATAACTTAGTCTGGGCACAGTGGCTCGTGCCTATAACCCTAGCACTCTGAGAGGCCAAGGCAGGTGTATTGCTTATGCTCAGGAGTTTGGGACCAGCCTATTTTTAGTAGAAATTTTTTTTTATAATAAACATCAGTAGATAAAAAACACATCAATTTTTATAAGAAATTTTTCTTCATCAGAGCTCACAGCAACTACAAAATCTTGGGCTCAAATGATCCTCTTGCCTCAGCCTCCCAAGTAACTGAGACTACAGGAATGTGCCACCATGCTCAGCTACTTTTTCTATTTTTTTGTAGAGATGGTGTCTCTACTAAAATTTAGTAGAAAAAATTTTTTCTACTAAAAATAGAGAAACTAGCCAGGCATCATGGCAGGTACCAGTAGTCCCAGCTACTCTGGAGGCTGAGGTAGGAGGATCACTTGAGTCTAAGAGATTGAGGTTGGTTTAAGCTATGATGACCCCATGGTACTTTAGCCTTGGGCAACAGAGTGAGGCTCTGTCTCAGAAAAAAAAAGTTGACAGTATTCTATTTATTTATATTATTCACATTTAAATATAATTTATCTTTTAACTATGTTTTAATTTATATTATTTATGTTTAAACTAACATATATAAAAATATCATTTATATTATTTTCAAATAATAATAAATATTTGTTTGTTATGTAAATAAAATTCGAAATAATTTTCTGCAGTTTTAATGGTGATACCTACCAATAGTATGTTAATGTTTTTACTCTGGTATTTCTTTATTCAATTTACTCCATCTCGTTTATACACTTTTGTATTATGTCCTTATTAATAATCTCTTATAAGGCCAGGTATGGTGTCTCATGCCTGTAATCCTAGCACTCTGGAAGGCCAGGGCCAGTGGATTACTTAAGCTCAAGAATTTGAGACCACCCTGAGCAAGAGTGGTCTCTTACCATCTCTAGTAAAAATAGAAAAAGTAGCTGGGCATGGTGGCACATTCCTGTAGTCCCAGTTACTTGGGAGGCTGAGGCAAGAGGATCACTTGAGCCTAAGATTTTGAGGTTGCTGTGAGCTCTGATGAAGCTGTGGCATTCTACCTAGGTGGTGCCAGGTGAGATTCTGTCTTAAAAAAAAAAAAAACTCTTAGAAAAATTGATGTGTTTTATATCTATTGATATTTATTATATTAAAAGTTAAAATTAAACAATTAAAAAATATATTTAATTCATTTAGAAATAATAAACCCATTATGTATTACATAACAGTTTTAAAATAAATGTTTTCTTTCTATTTTTTTTATTCCTTATTTATTTATTTTTTATTAAATCATGGTTGTGTACATAAATGCAATCATGGGGACACTCTAAAGGAGTATTAAAATCTCCAACTACTATGGAGCTGGAGGAAATCACATTACTCATGTCTATTAGAGTTTTTCTTATAAATTGAGGTGCAGTCTGGTTGGGTGCATAAATAATAATTGAAATCTCATCATATTGAGTATTACCTTTAACAAATATGAAATGTCTGTCTTTATCCTTCTTTACTTTGGTTGGTTTAAAGCCTATTGTATCTGCAAATAAGATTGTGACACCTGCTTTTTTCTGTTTTCCATTTGCCTGGAATATAGATGACCATCCCTTCACCTTGAGTCTAAGGTTATCTTTTATGTTAAGGTGAGATTCTTGTATGCAGCAGATATCTGGCCTGAGTTTTTGTATCTAGTCAGCCAACCTATGCCTCTATAAAGGACAATTTAAACCATTCACATTAATTGAAAGTAATGATAAATCTTTAGAAAGTCCAGTGGACATTTTTAGTCCTTTCATTACTGTGGAAGATGAAATTTGATAAATAGTTTCTGGGTGAGTTTACTTTTGTGGTGGAGGTTTGTGCTGGTCATTGTGGATGATAGGTCTGAGAATATCCTGGAAAGCTGGCTTAGTTATAGCAAATTTCTTCAGC
>CAUYRH010111042.1:0-19471 GCA_963574655.1 Perodicticus potto | reverse complement strand
AGCTAATATTTTACTGCACGGAGTAAAACTGAAAGCATTCCCTCTTAGAACTGGAACCAGACAAGGTTGTCCTCTGTCACCATTACTATTCAACATAGTGCTGGAAGTTCTAGCCAATACAATTAGGCAAGACAAGGAAATGAAGGGCATCCAAATGGGAGCAGGGGAGGTCAGACTCTCCCTCTTTGCTTATGATATGATCTTATACTTAGAGAACACCAAAGACTCAACCACAAGACTCCTTAAGTCATCAAAAAATACAGTAATGTCTCAGGATATAAGATGAATGTCCGCAAGTCAGTTGCCTTTGTATACACCAATAACAGCCAAGATGAGAGGCTAATTAAGGACACATCTCCCTTCACCATAGCTTCAAATAAAATGAAATACTTAGGAATATACCTAACAAAAGAGGTGAAGGACCTCTATAATGAAAGTTATGAAACTCTAAGAAAGGAAATAGCAGAGGATATCAACAAATGGAAGAACATACCATGCTCGTGGCTGGGAAGAATCAACATTGTTAAAATGTTTATACTTCCCAAAGCAATCTACCGATTCAATGCCATCCCTATTAGAATACCAACATCCTACTTTCAAGACTTGGAAAAAATGATTCTGCATTTTGTATGGAACCAGAAAAAAACCCATATAGCTAAGGCAGTTCTTAGTAATAAAAAAAAAGCTGGGGGCATCACCATACCAGATTTTAGGCGGCACTACAAAGCCATAGCAGTCAAGACAGCATGGTACTGGCACAAAAATGTAGACATAGACATTTGGAATCAAATAGAAAACCAGGAAATGAAACTAACATCTTACAATGACCTAATCTTCAATAAGCCAAACAAGAACATACATTGGGGGAAAGACTCCCTATTCAACAAATGGTGCTGGGAGAATTGGATATCCACATGTAAAAGACTGAAACTGGGCCCACACTTTTCTCCACTCACAAAAATTGATTCAAGATGGATAAAGGACTTAAATTTAAGGCATAAAACAACAAAAATCCTCAAAGAAAGCTTAGGAAAAACACTGGAAGATATCAGCCTGGGGAAAGACTTTATGAAGAAGACTGCCCTGGCAATTGCAACAACAAAAATAAACAAATGGGACTTAATTAAACTGAAAAGCTTCTGTACAGCTAAGGAGACAACAACCAAAGCAAATCGACAACCTACACAATGGGAAAGGATATTTGCATATTTTGAATCAGACAAAAGCTTGATAACTAGGATCTACAGAGAACTCAAATTAATCAACATGAAAAAGGCCATCAATCCCACATATCAATGGGCAAGGGACATGACTACAACCTTCTTTAAAGAAGACAGACGAATGGCTAACAAATGTATGAAAAAATGCTCATCATTCCTAATTATTAGAGAAATGCAAATCAAAACCACCCTGAGATACCATCTAACCCCAGTGAGAATGGCCCGCATCACAAAATCTCAGAGCTGCAAATCCTGGCATGGATGTGGAGAGAAGGGAACACTTTTACACTGCTGGTGAGACTGCAAAATAATACAACCTTTTTGGAAGGAAGTATGGAGAAACCTCAAACAACTCGACCTAGACTTCCCATTTGATCCTGCAATCCCATTACTGGGCCAGAAGGAAAAAAATCCTTTTATCATAAGGACACTTGCACTAGACTGTTTATTGCAGCTCAATTTACAATCACCAAAATGTGGAAAGAGCCTAAATGCTCACCAACCCAGGAATGGATTAACAAGTTCATGGAATATGTACACCATGGAATACTATTCAGCCATTAAAAAAATGGAGACTTTACATCCTTTGTATTAACCTGGATGGAAGTGGAACACATTATTCTTAGTAAAGCATCACAAGAATGGAGAAGCATGAATCCTATTTACTCAATTTTGATATGAGAACAATAAATGACAATTAATGATACTGTGGGGGTGGAGAAAGGGGAGATCAGAGAGAGAAAGACGGAGGTAAGGGTGGGGGAAAGGAAAAGCAGAGAGAGGGAAGAAGGGAGGGGTGGGGTCTTGGTACATCACACACCTTTTGGGAACAAGACACATTTGTAAGAGGGACTTTACCTAAAATATGCAATCAATGTAACCTACTTTTTTGTACCCTCAATGAATCCTCAACAATAAAAAAAGCTAAACATTAAGGAAAGAAGAGTTTATTTCTAATTTATTTTCAGGAAATTTTTCCTCGCTGCTTTTTTGTAAAATCTAATTGTTTTTCTCCAGCTATGGTCTATTTGGAACCTAATTATTTGAAAAGGAATAAAGAGGGTGTAGCTAAGATGACTTGGCAATCACCTACATTTCACATTCTTTCTATAGCATGGAATAGTTGTTAGGAGCAGCTGTTCAACAAGTGATTATAGTTCTCAGTGCCTCCCCATCCCCATCCAGGTGACTTAAACTTGCTAGTAGAGAGTAGTAAGTTGCTACATGGCCAAATAAGGGACTGTGCCTTCTCCATGGTCTCTTCCCCATCTGGCATCTCAATGGAGGAAAACATTGGGTTCCTACAAAAAAGTGAGGTCACAAAATAGAAGGAGGCCACCACCAGGCAAGAATACCACCATTGTATTTATAGAGCAAGAATTAAATTTCTATTTTGTTAAGTCACTGAAATTGTGTTATGGTTAATCTATTATAGCATCTAATACATTACCTTATCAATACAGAGGGGTATCAGGAATTTTTCCCATCAATCATCAATCTCATACACAGAGCATAACCTTGGAATACACTCTGCCTTCCCAAACCCTCCATGTTTCAAATAGGTTTCAGATAACCATACAAAAGAAATATCTAGAGAGATGTGGGGGTATTATTTACTAAACCCTCAGTCTGAGCTGGGTCAGATCCCATCAGATTTGCCCTCCAGGAAAGGGAACAGGCCAGAGGACCCAGAACTGGGCCCAAAAAGGGGTTGTTCAGGACCTTATCAGTTGGAAAAGACACATTGCTAATAGGCAGGAAGTTAATAGGAGCCTAGGACATGTAGCCATAAGGTAGAAAACTCAAGGTGTAGATTAAACAGGGACATCAGCCTGGATAAATAAAAATTTAAAAATAGAAGAAAGATAAGTAACAAACCAGTTGGGGATAATACGAATGCAGGGGCAGAACAGGGCTTGTTAGGGCTTGAATTTGGTGTAACTGCTATTTGTGTAGTTGTTCTTCATCTGTATGACACTCTGTGCACTTTCCTTTGGGCTGCCTAGAGCTCTTCCAATCCACTAGGCCTTTAACTAACATCTGCAAGCAGCCTATCTAGGATTATGTGTGCCTTTCATATTCTCTGATTGATGTGACACAGTATGGGGGTATGAGGACACAAGAGAAGCAGGGAATAGGGCTGGTGAGAAGACTACCTTGGTCACCCTGAAGGGGTTCAGTAAGCTGTCTTTTTCTGAGTTTTGTGCAATTCTAGGTGGCTCCAGTGAGATGGGAGGAGTCTGCCTGACCAGCTTCTAGATCTGTTGCCCTTGAATCTTACAATTCTTGCTCTTTCTCTTTTGTTGGCTAGCTAAAGATAATTTGCAGTTTCTATTCTTTCCTTCTCATATCCTACTTTTTTGGACCTACATTTCAGGTGTTAGAGTCTCAGGCAGAAAAGAGTGGGACATTTCCACACTAGGTCAATTTATTCTGAGTGGGGAGATGTAGTGAGTAACTAAAAGCAAATTCCATTCAGTATAAAGGGCTCTAATTGTCTAGGGAAAGGAGTTTCTCCACCAATAGACTCCTTTCATCTGGTCACTAATCTGGGACTTGTGGGCAATGAAAAGAGGCACTATACCTGTCAGTCTGTTTTGTGTTGATACAAAAGAATACTTGAAACTGAGTAATTTATAAGGAAAAAATGTTTATTTAGCTATGGTTCTATAGGCTGAGAAGTTCAAGGGCATGCATGGACCTGGATTCTTGTGAGGACTTTTGTGTTGTAGCACGACATGATGGAGAGAGTCAAAGGGGAAGTAGACAAAATCCAAAGATTTTGGATGAAGGAAAGAGAAAAAATCCAAAGTGTTCCCTAGTTTTATAATAACCCACTGTTCGAGAACTAATCCATTCCCATGGGAAATAATCCATTCCCTCAAGAACTAATTCAGTTTCTCAAGAATGGGAAATCACTATCAGGAGAACAGCACCAAGCCATTCGTGAAGGATACACACCCAAGATCCAAACACCTCCCAGTAGGTCTTACCTCCCAAACTACTCACCACACTAGAGACCAAATATCAACATGAGTTTAGTGGAGACAAACCATATCTAAACCATAGCAGTACCTGACATGCCTTAATGAGGGCTCCATGAAATAAGAGTAAGTTGTTGAGGGTGGCTGTCTGTAAGGACACTAGGCTTGGTATCCCTAGACAATCACAGCACAGTGTTCTTATAGGAAGAACTTTATTTTGATCAGCATGTGTTATCAGTCAAACTTCAGTTGCACATAACAGATATCACTCTAGCTATTTTAATAGGCTATGGATCTAACATTGGGAATAAGGTGCTCACAAAATCACAAGAAGGGCTGAAGGATCAACCTCCAGGCTTGAGAATGACTACTGGAACAACCAAGGAATCGTGATACCAGGAAGACCACAACCTCTGCTGCAATCAGGAAGTGAGAAAATCAGGAAATTTCTTTCCAGACAGCTAGGTTCAAAATCAAACCACCTTAGCTCAAAACTTGGGTTTAGGACTCTGTGACCACAGTTGTTGGTTCTAGGAGATTGCCACCTTAGCTATGATCCTGAAAAATGGAAGCTGCCATTGTTATCTGTTATCCCACAGTTACCCCATGCCTGCCAGATTCACAGCAGCAAACGGAAGCCTGTACTATTGCCACCTCTGTCCCTACTTGACTAGAGTTTGAAAGATATTCTTATGAACATAGCTGATTAGCAGAACATAAATTACATTTATTCTTTTGTTTAATAGGAGTAATAGAGTTTTTAGCTTCCCAGCCTCTGTCAGACAGAGCAGCACAGTAGAGGAGTTGGAAGAGATGTTCAGCAAGGTAATTATAGAGTTAACCACCAGTCATTTCCTCTCCAGAAAGAAGCCCTCATCCCTGACCCTGACCCTCTGAGACTGGCTTTTGATGATATGAAACAGGCCCAAGTAGATAAAAGCTTCAATTCTGAAAGCACAATAAATAGTAGCAATATAATGTCATTGAACTGAAAAACATTACACTGAGTAAAATCTGCATTGATGTAAGTGATATAGACAACCAAAAAATATAACAAGGCTATATATGTAAAGTGAATATTACTATCTGAAAAAGAAACAAGAATTTAAAAATGATTTGGAGAAACAAGTGCATTAAAAAGTTGTGACATCAAGCAACACTACATATTTTTAAAGGTACATAGGACAAATTTCAAATACATTTAGAGTATTTTTCTATGGTGGAGATAGGGGAATAAGAGTAGAGATTTGGGGTTAAAATAAAATGAAATAAAAAAGAGAATAGCCTGTACAGACTGATGATAAAAGTGTGCCATGATCTGTGTAATATGAGTAGCTCAACTCCTAATTTTGAAACATCTAAATAGGAAACATAAAAGTTACCAAAAGTGATGTTTTGTACAGCAAAGAAAACAACAGAATGAAAAGGCAATCCACGAAATGGGAGAAAATATTTGCAAATCACACATCTGAGAAGGGGTTAATATCTGAAAAATAAAAGGAACTCGTTCAACTGAATAGCAAAAAACAGACAAATAAAAAAACTTATGGCCAGACGCAGTGGCTCATGCCCATAATACCAGCACTCTGGGAGGCTGAGGCAGGTGGATCGCTTGAGCTCAGGAGTTCAAGACCAGCCTGAGCTAGAGCAAGACCCTGTCTCTACTAAAAATAGAGAAAAACTAGCCAGGCATTGTGGCAGGCATATGTAGTCCTAACCACTCGGGAAGCTGAAGCAAGGGGATAGCTTGAGCCCAAGAGTTTGAGGTTGCTGTGAGCTATGATGACACCACAGCATTCTACCCAAAGTGACAGAGTGAGACTCTGTCTCAAAAACAAAACAAAAAACCGAACAAACAATAAAGAAAAAAGAGGGGAAAAACTCCTAAAAACCCAACTAAAAAAATGGGCAAAGGATTTGAATAGACATTTCTTCAATGAAGATATACAAATGACCGATGGATATATGAAAAAATGCTTAGCATCCCCAGAAATCAGGGAAATGCAAATCAAAATCACAATGAAATATCACTTCAGGCTTGGCGCCTGTGGCTTAACGGGCTAAGGCACTAGCCACATACACCTGCACTGGCAGGTTCAAATCCAGCCCCGGCCTGCCAAACAACAATGGTGGCTGCAACCTAAAAAAAATGGCTGGGCATTGTGGCAGGTGCCTGTAGTCCCAGCTACTTGGGAGGCAGAGGCAGGAGACTCGCTTGAGCCCTGGAATTGGAGGTTGCTGTGAGCTGTGATGCCACAGCACTCTATCCAGGATGACAGCTTGAGGCTCTGTCTCAAAAAAAAAAAAAAGAAAGAAATATCATTTCATACCAGTAAGGATGGCTGTTATCAAAAAAATGAAAGTTAACAAATGCTGGTGAGGGTATGAAGAAATTGGAACCTTTGTAGATTATTGGTGAGAACGCAGAACGGTGAACCTCTATCTGAAAGAGTATAGAAGTTTCTCAAAAACTTAATTATAGAATTACCATATGATCCAATAATCTCACTTCTGGGTATTTATCAAAAAGAATTGAAGTTGAGATTTGGAAGGGATATTTGCACTCCCTTTGTTCATTACAGTACTATTCACAATAGCCAAGATATGGAAACAAGTGTCAATGGACAGATTAAAGGATAGAGAAAATGTGGTATATACATACAATGGAAGATTATTCAGTCTTACAAAGAAAGGAAATCTTGTTATCTGTAACAACATGGATGAACCTGGAGGACCTTATGCTAATTGAAATAAGCCAGTCACAGAAGGACAAATACAGCATGATTCATTCCATTTATATGACGTATCTAAAATATTCAAACTAAAAGAAGCAGAGACTAGAATAGCAGTTTCCAGGGTCTGGGGGAGAGGGAAATGAAGAGTTGCTACTCAGTTGGGTATAAAGAGTCAGTAATGCAAGATAAGTTCTAGAAATCTGCTATATGACATTGGGCTTGTAATTACCAGTACTGTATTGTACATTTTTTTTTCTGAGATACAGTCTCACCATGTTGCCCTTGGTAGAATGCCGTGGTGTCACAGCTCACAGCAACCTCAAACTCTTGGGCTTAAGTGATTCTCTTGCCTCAGCCTCCCAAGTAGCTGGGACTACAGGCGCCTGCCACACTGCCCAACTATTTTTTGTTGCAGTTGTCATTGTTGTTTAGCTGGCCCCAGGCCAGGTTCAAACCCACCATCCTCGGTGTATGTGGCTGGTGCTGTGCTATGGGCGCTGAGCTGTATGGTACATTTGTTAATAGGGTAGGTCTTATGTTAAATGTTCTTACTGCAATAAAAAGGAAAAATAACTAGTGATGGGAGGTATGCCTTTTAAATTTACAAGTTTTACAAATTAAATTTACAAATTAAATTTAATTTACAAGTGAAAATTTTATAAAAACTTCCACAGCAGGACTAATTGACTTATATAAATTAAATTTAAAATATAAAAAAACTAATAAATATAGAAATCATTGCCAAAATTCTGAAAGACATGCAAATATATAACTTTTAAAAATCTTAGAAAATGCCACACAGGGTTTACAATTTAATCAAACATCCAAATAGAAAGCCTTGGAACATTCATATCCTTAATTCAAAAGTGTATAGTGGGCGGCACCTGTGGCTCAGTGGGTAGGGCGCCGGCCCCATATACCCAGGGTGGCATGTTCAACCTGGCCCTGGCCAAACTGCAAAACAGAAAAATAGCCGGGCCTTGTGGCAGCTGCCTGTAGTCCCAGCTACTCGGGAGGCTGAGGCAAGAGAATCGTCTAAGCCCAGGAGTTGGAGGTTGCTGTGAGCTGTGTGATGCCACGGCACCCTACCGAGGATGATAAAGTGGGACTCTGTCTCCACAGCGGGGGAAAAAGTGTATAGTATCAAAATAGTACTAGAGATGGATAAAAATTGTGTGAACAAAAAGCTTATTGAGTATAAAAGAAACATATGATGCAAACTCATTGAAACATTTTAAATAATTGTTTTAGAGAAATGCCCAGCATAGTAGCATAAAGTAGTTTTATTTTATTTTATTTTACTTTAAGTTTTTGAGGCAGAGTCCCACTATGTTGCCCTTGGTAGAGTGCTATGGCCTCACAGCTCACAGCAACCTCAAACTCTAAGCTATTCTCTTGCCTCAGCCTCCGAGTAGCTGGGACTACAGGCGCCCACCACAATGCCCAGCTATTTTTGTTGCAGTTGTCATTGTTTTAGCAGGCCTGGGCTGGGTTCGAACCCTCCAACATCGGTGTATGTGGCTGGCGCTGTAACCATTGTGCTACGGGCACTGAGCCCATAAAGTAGTTTTTAAATGAACTTAGTCAGCAGTTGCAAAAGTACAAACTGCTGCCGGGAGATAATTTGTTTTCAGCCCATTTGCAACCTTAAAAAGTTTTAAAAACAAAACAGAGTAAGATTACTTACCTTAAAATGAGATTTAAATTTTTAAAATGTATATCATAAGGAGCAGAAGGAAACAACTCTCCCCAAACCTGACATAAATCTACTTGACTCTTAAAATCATCGAAAATTGTACCCAAAGCCACTCAAGTTTACTGAAAGAGCATGCGATATTGATTAGAAACATTTCATTTTATACCAACTTAACATTTCATAGTTTGGCCTGAATTGCCAAAATGCCACTCCTAAAATTTATTCTTTTCCAAATTCCCTTGTATCCTGTTCACACTCAGTCTCTTACACCATTAGGTGGCTGCTGAGCAGGCAGGAAGAGATCCCTTTGGCATTTGCATACTAAAACAGTCCACATACACAAAGATGGGGGCTCTTGTTTCTGCCTTTCATGTCATGAGATGAGCATGCCAAAACCAAACTCACAGGCCTGCCCTTCCTATCATGAAATAGCTTTGCCTACAGCAAGGCCCAAGAACCCAACAGTTCCCAATCAAACCTAGGGCCCTCTCCTCCTCCTCCTACTACTCTTCCTTCTCCTCCTCCTCCTCAGAATCATTCTCTGTCCCTGAATTGAACCAGGAGTTTCTTCCAGAGCTCTTGGCAGTGCCAGATCACACTGGTGTGATGGCAAGACAATCCTACCTGGTCCCCCCCACAAATGGCTAGACAGCTGGACAGTGACGGTCATCTTTGGCCTATTTCCCCTTTCCTGGCTCCTGGAGGTGACTCGAAGATCCTGTTGTTAGTTGTGAATGTCTTCCATGTGTAGACTGGAGTATTTGGGTGAGGCATTGATGGGGAACAGAGGAAGTCCTAGGTATAGGAGTTGGAGCACGTTGCAGAGTGAAAGTTCCTTATGATGTGGGGAGCAGAAATTAAGGCTCCGGTATGGTGTGGTGAAGGTCAGGCAGGGTTGGGGCTACCCCATTCCAAGAGTGGATGATATGGGGGCCCTGATCTAGGCATAAGCATCCTCAAGTGTAAAGGGAAGAGGTGAAAGCCATGGTCAGAGCTGAGTTGTAGAAGGCAAAGATGTTCACTGAGGTCTGGCCAGGGGTTATCCCCAGATTCCGTATTTTATCAAATCTATAATGTCACTAAGTGTAAGATGTACCATTGTTTTATATATCAATACACTAGGAAAGTAGAAAGGCTGCCAGTTGAGCCATGCCTTATGTTTCCTTAGCACTTACAGTTTTTATTTTATACTTAATGAAGGTTGAGTTCTTTGTGGCTTGTAAAGGTATCTTTCCTTATATCACTCTTGTGGTATAAGTATATAAAAATATAAGCAATGTAAATTGTTTAAAGCATTTTTAAAATTTCCTCGTATCTAGAATCTAACTACAGTATTCCAAATCACTTTTCAGCTCAGAGTTGGAGTTGTTCATGTATTCCCACACAATATTGTCCCCTATGTCATCAAGATGGTTGGTGACCCAGCATTTCTTAAAAGAGTAACCTACCATTGCCCATGAATTTTCTTCAAAGTTGCTTCCAAGCTGCAAGTTTTTTTTTAATTTTATTGTCTCTATTATTAAATCATAGCTGTGTACAATAGTGCAATCAAGGGGTACAATGTGCTGGCTTCATATATAATCTTAACTATTTTGCTGCAAGCTGCAAGTTTTGATAGGAGGATTTCTTGATTGGCTTATGAATAGTTACTCTGTTGAACATATCTCGGTGACAAAACAGAACAGAGTTTCAAATACTTGCACATATCTTTCTTGCATCGGACCCAAAATAAACTTAGTTGTTGCGCCGGGTGAAAATGTAGAATTGCAACAATTCTTCCATATTTCAGGTAATTACTGCTTCATAACAAGCCACAGTCATGCAGATCACTGTTTCTAGCCTGAGGGATGCCATTATTGTTATCTACTATGCCTCTGAGATTTGAACTTTGCTCCAAAGTTTGCCCTTTTTGTTTAACTTTTAAAATAATTATAGGCTCACAAGAAGTTGCAAAAATTGTGCAGAGAAGTCCCATGGATCTATCCATCCAGCTTCACCTAAAAGCGACATCTTTTATAACTATAACACACTGACCAAAGCAGGAAATCAGTTGGAACAATGCAACAAACTAGACTACAGATCTTACTCAGATTTTATCAGTTTTTGCATGCACTAATTTTTTTTTTTTATATTTGTGGATCATTCAATGACATTTTTTCACAAGTATAGATTTGTATAGGCAAATCCATGGAGACAGAAAGCAGATTAGTGGTAGCCAGCAGCTGGGTGAAGAAGAAAAAGAGGACTGACGATAGGTATGAGTTTTTCTTTAGGGTAATGAAAATGTTCTGAGATTTAATAGTGGTGATGACTGCACTCTGTGAATGTATTAAAATCCAGTGTTTTGTACACTTTAAATGGGGGAGTAATATGGTATGTGAATTATAACTTACTAAAGCTACTATTAAAAGAAAATACATAAAAGCCCCTCCAAAGGAAACAAGTACAGATTTGTATTACCAACGCTACAACCATGATACAGAGTGTTCTGTGACCATAAAGATCACCCTTATGTTACCCCTTTATAGCCATACTTTTTATTGGAGCAACCATCCTCAGCCATCTCCCTCACCATTCTTGGCTTTCTCTGGTTGTAGATGTTAAGTAGTGCCTTTGTTTGACTGTCTATTTAGCCTCCTAAGAATGCCGTTTTCTATCACTCTTTTCCACAACTCCCATCATGGCAACCCACTTTGGTCTCTCTTATGACCTTGCCAGTTGTTGGGTGATTATAGTTTTCTGACTTCTGGCAGTTAATTGCTGCCACCTGGCCTTTGTTACTTCAAAGTCCCATGATCCCCAGGAACATTAATGAGCCCAGCTTTGTGACAGTCTCTCCTACAGTCAACCCTAGCCTGCAGGTGAGAGACACCACTGACCGTGTTAGTAATGCTGGTGCCTCCATCACCAATACATTCCTCATGCCTTTGATGAATAGTGAATTTTCTGGGCCTCTTTTGAAACATATTCCTCTGGTGGGATTTCTGACCTCATATGATATATCCATTCCAACATGCCCAATTCCCTCAGCCTCTTTATTCCTTTCTTTACCATCCTCCAGGCAACTCAGGCAGTTCCACGTCATTCAGCATGGGCCTTTATTTATTGCAGGCTTCTAAGATCCACCCTAGCAGTGAGTTTGCCCCATCCTGGTGCACTTGTCCCAGTGTTAAATTCACCCCACAAGAAAGTACTCTCAAACTGATGGCTTTTTCTACTGAAGAATCCCAGCCTGCTATACAGTTCAAATACTGGCTTATTCAATTGTATATTCTACCTGCCTTGATCAAGCACTTCAAAATCCAATTCCTGGCTCATGCTACTATGTGTTAGCTAATTCTTATAGCCCCTTTGGTATATAATCTCTTTTTTTCCTATCTGCAGTAGGATTATGCTGGGACTTAACTCAGGTTATTAGCCTGGCATCCAGGAGATAAGATTGGGACAGCTCGGGAAGGTGGATCCATTTGCTTTGCAGAGGAGGAGCATTATTGGCATCTCCCAGCACAGGAACGTGCTGGCTGTCGCTAGAGGAGAGGCTGCCTCTGAAATTTCTAAGGGTACAGAGGAATCTACAGAGCCAATGTGTCATCCGAATGTTTTCACAAGGTGTTCCCTTCCATCCAATCACTACTGGTGAAATCTTCAGCATTTGAGTCATTACCTTGTGACTTGCGGAAAGGACTATGTGTTTCTATCTGCAACTCAGGATGCCATCCTCTTTGCCCATCAGGTGGTAAGTGATCCAGTCCCCAAACCCCATCTGACTATGCATTTTCTTGGACCCCATCAATAGTGCAATTTTCAGAACCTCTAAGTGCCCTTCAGTGCTTGTTCAAAACCTTTAAGAAGTGGCTTGGTGCCTGTGGCTCAATGGGCTAAGGCGCCAGCCACGTATACCTGAGCTGGAGGGTTTAAATCCAGCCTGGGCCCACCAAACGACGACGACGGCTGCAACCAAAAAATAGCCGGGCGTTGAGGCGGGTGCCTGTGGTCCCAGCTACTTGGGAGGCGGAGGCAAGAGACTTGCTTGAGCCCAGGAATTAGAGGTTGCTATGAGCTGTGATGCCACAGCACTCCTCTATCCAGGGTGACAGCTTGAGTCTCTGTCTCAAAAAAACAAAAACAAAAACAAAAACAAACAAACAAAAAAAACCTTTAAGAAGCAAGAATCAAGACAGGATTAGATGCATAAGAAATTTACTGGGGGAAATGCCTGCATGTGATAAAGAGGAAAAAGTAGAAGTAGGCAGGGAGAGCCTTTATACTACAATCCAGGTCTGACATCTGTGAAAGGAGAAGAGGATGGAATCAGGATTTGTTAGGAAGAATCCCAGCCTGCTATACAGTTCAAAGAAAGTTCGAACCAGGCAGATGGGTTACAGGAAGCTTGTGTTCCACAAGAATTGGCCAGCACTAGTGCTTGCACCATGATCAGTCAGTGGCTCTTTTTTTATTAGATAATAACTGTGTACATTGATACATTTATGGGGTTCAGTGTACTGATTTGATATACAATGTGAAATGCTTACATTGAACTGATTAACACATCCATCACAATTATATTCTTTTCTTAATAGTTTTGAAATGTATCATTGCATCATGCACATTAGGTGAGGTCTCCCCAAATACCTTCCCTCCTCCCGCCTCCCCCCTCCCCTTCCTCTCTCTCCTCTTCCCTTCTACTTTCTGGACTTTAGTTATGTTTTACCATTTGTATTTTACAACAAAGACATTTGCAACAGAATGTTTACTGCAACCCAGTTCATAATTGCCAAGACAGGGAAACAGCCCAAGTGTCCATTGACCCATGAATGGATTAACAAATGGTGGTATATGTACACCATGGAATACTATGCGGCCATAAAAAAGATGGTGACTTCACATCTTTTATGTTTACCTGGATGAAGCTGGAACATATTCTTCTTAGCAAAGTATCTCAAGAATGGGGCTTGGCACCTGTAGGTCAGCAGCTAGAGCTCCAGTTACATACACTGAAGGTGGCAGGTTCAAATCCAGCCTGGGCCTACCAAACAACAAGGACAACTACAACCAAAAAATAGCCGGGCATTGTGATGGGTGCCTGTAGTCCCAGCTACTTGGGAGATTGAGGCAAGAGAATCACTTAAGCCCAAGAGTTTGAGGTTGCTGTGAGCTATGAGGCTACGGAACTCTACCCAGGGTGACAGCTTGAGACTCTGTCTCAAAAAAAAAGAATGGAAAAAGAAGTATCCAATGTACTCAATAGTACTATGAAAACAATATATAATCACCTACACATTCATACAAATGGTAAAACATAACTGTAGTCAGTGGCTCTTGGTAGCCCAAGGGAAGCATGGCCTCAGGACAAACATGGTGGTGGACCAAATCAGGTGGCAGTTGGGGTTGTTAGTTAACTGCTTCCTTTAGCAAAAGATTTCAATGGTACATTTTTGTGGCCACTACCGGTAGCATTCTAGGAGAAACCCTTGAATCTGTCTCTGGTTTTGACCCCTGAGGAAAAGATTGAGAGATTCTACCCACACCTTTTTAACAGCAATGCATGGACAAACTAGGGATTATTGATCCTCTGTCCCCAGCTGTATAATACAGTACCAGCTTCTACATTACTGAAAAGAGATTCCTTACTTTCTACACCTTACTCAAGATTGGGAACAGGAATAATGCTTGGCAATGTGCTGTGACCAATTCTCAATCATTTGAGGCTTTCTCTCAGCCTGAGTAGAGCCCTGGCCTGGACCTTGGACTATATCATATAGCTAGTTGATTTAAAATTTAAAACCCTAGACTAACTTATTACTCTTTACCAGAATGTGTTTTACCTCAGTCTTCTACTCTTGGACCCCCATACTATTAATAGTAAGGCCTTCATACACAGCTGTCAGTCAGGACTTAATGTGTATGGTATTTTCTTTTTCAGGCTCATTCACCTAAAAGGAAGGTATTCTAGCCCAATTAGACCCTAAAAAATCACGACATTAGGCAGCTAAATCTTTAGAACTGATTCATTTTTTTCTACACTGTCCACAAGATTGGAGATATGAGATATATGTGACTGCTCATTTATCAGTGAGGTTTACTATTCACCAGGTTATTTCTGAGTTGAAAATACCCCCATACCCTTTCTTTAGAAGCAAAATCTTTTCTTTTAAACTTTCTGTGACTTTATTTATTCTATAACTGCATTTAATTCCCAACTACTGAGATGGAAGAGAGAATTTCACCTGTATTCTTTTCTCTCTTTTTTACATCTTGTAAAATGCTTTTTTAAAAAAGAAAACTCAGATTAATGTGAGGGTACAAATGCTTAGGTTACATTGTTTTCTTTTTCATTTCTTTTTTTTTTTTTTTGAGACAGAGCCTCAAGCTGTCACCCTGGGTAGAGAGCCATGGCATCACGGCTCACAGCAACCTCCAACTCCTGGGCTCAAGCAAGTCTCCTGCCTTTGCCTCCCAAGTAGCTGGGACTGCAGGTGCCCGCAACAACGTCTGGCCATTCTTTGGTTGCAGCCGTCATTGTTGTTTGGTGGGTCCGGGCTGGATTCGAACCCGCCAGCTCAGGTGTACATGTCTGGCGCCTTAGCCGCTTGAGCCACAGGCGCCGAGCCCATTGTTTTCATTTCTAAGGTAAATTTCAAGTTGTAATTGAGCCCTTCACCCAGGGGATGTGCTGGATTGTGGAAATTAGGTGAGAACTTGCCAATCACCCTCTCTCCTCCTCCTTTCCCCCTTCCTCCTCCCCTCTCCCCCTCACTAGAATATACGTGTGTTTTTCTTTTGTGTGGGCATGTAGTTGTTTATATATTGGTTTCATATTAGTATTGAGTACATTGGATACTTGTTTTTCCATTCTTATGATACTTTACTAAGAAGAATGTATTTCAACTCCATCCAAGTTGAAAACAAACACAAAAGATGTAAAGTCTCCATCTTTTTATGGCTGAATAGTATTCCATGGTATACATATACCACAGTTTATTAATCCATTCATGGGTTGATGGGCACGTAGGTTGCTTCCATGTCTTGGCAATTGTAAATTGAGCTGCAATAAACATTCTAGTGCAAGTGTCCTTGTGGTAAAAGGATTTTTTTTCTTCTGGTTAGATACCTAGTAAGGAGATGATGGGATCAATGGAAGGGCTACTTATGCTTCTTTGAGAATTCTCCATACTTCTTTCTCTAGAGGTTGTATTAGTTTGCGATACTACCAGCAGTGTAAAAGTGTTCCCTTCTCTCCACATCCATGCCAGCATCTGCAGTTTTAGGATTTTGTGATGCAGCCTATTCTCATTCTGGTTAGGTGATATCTCAGAGTGGTTTTAATTTGCATTTCTCTGATGATTAGGGACAATGAGCATTTTTTCATGTGTTTGTTGGTCATTCATCTCCCATCTTCAGAGAAGTTTCTGTTCAAGTTTCTTGCCCACCTAGAAATGGGGTTGTTTGTTCTTTTCCTGTTAATTAACTTAAGTTCTCTGTAGCTTCTAGTCAGATTCATAACATGCAAATATCTTCTCCCATTTGGAAGGCTGTCTGTTTGCTTTAGTTGTTGTGTCCTTAGTTGTGCAGAAGCTTTTTAGCTTGATCATGTCCCATTTATTAATTTTTGGTGTTGCTGCAATTGCCCAGGGGGGGTCTTCTTCATAAAATCATTTCCCAGGTCAATTTTGTTAATAATTTCCCCCACATTGTCTTCTAGGATTTTAATTGTTTCATATCTTAAATTTGAATCTTTTATCCAGCAAAAATCAATTTTTGTCAGTGGTGAGACATGCAGGTCCAATTTCAGTCTTCTTCATGTGGCTAATCAGTTCTCCCAGCACCATTTATTAAATAGGGAATCTGTTCCCCAATGCATGGTTTTGTTTGGTTTATCAAAGATCAGATGGTGATATGTGACTGTGTTCATTGCTACGTTCTCTATTCTATTTCATAGATCTATATCTCTATTTTTGTGCAACTACCATGCTGTTTTGATCACTGTAGATTTGCACTATAACATAAAGTCTGTTAACGTGATGCCTCCAGATTTGTTTTTATTTCTTAAAATTGTATTGGCTATTCAGAGTTTTTTTTCTGGTTCCATACAAAATGAAGTAATATTTTTTCAAGCTCTTCAAAGTATGACATTGGTACTGTAATGAGTAGTGCATTAAATCTGCAGATAGCTTTGGATAGTATGGATATTTTATTTTATTTTATTTTATTTTTATTTCAGGTTAATTTGAGGGTACAAAGAAATAGGTCACAATGTTTGCATTTGTTAGGGAGAGTTCCTTTTATAATTGTGCCCCACTCCCAATAGGTGTGTCATACACCCTAACATTGTGCCCATTAAGATGGACCACACCCATCCACTTCCCTTCTCCCCTCTTACCTCTCCCTTGTTTCCCTGCCCTCCACCTTGAATTGATTTGAATTTTTCTCTTATGTGGGCATGTATCAGATTGTCTACTGGATTCATATTAGTTTTGAATACATTGGATACTTGCTTCTACATTCTTGTGATACTTTACTAAGAAGAATGTATTTCAACTCCACCCAGGTTAATGTAAAAGATGTAAAAACAAGATGTAAAATCTTCATCTTTTTTACTGGCTGAACAGTATTCCATGGTATGCATATACCACAGTTTGTTAGTCCATTTCTGGGTTGGTGGGCATTTAGGTTGTTTCCATGTCTTGGTGATTGTAAATTAAACTGCAGTAATCAATCTAATACAAATGTCCTTGTGATAAAATGATTTTTTTCTTCTGGGTAGATGCCTAGTAATGGGATTGGATGATCAAATGGGAGGTCGAATTTGAGTTCGTTGAGGATTTTCCATGCTTCTTTCCAAAGAGTTTGGTTAGTTTGCAGTCCCACTGCAAACAGTGTATAAGTGTTCCCTTCTCTACATCCTCTCCAGCATCTGCAGCTTTGAGACTTTATGATGTAGGCTATTCTCACTGGGACTAGGTGAAATCTCAGGTTGATTTTGATTCGCATTTGTCTGATGATTAGGGAAGATGAGCATTTTTTCATGTCTATTAGCCATTTGTTTGTTTACCTCTGAGAAGGCTCTGTTCATATCTCTTACCCAGTGATAGATGGGATTGTTTGCTCTATTTTTGTGGATTAATCTGAGTTCTCTGTAGATTCTGGTTATCAACCTTTGTCAGATTCATACCATGCAAATATATTTTCCCATTCTGAAGGGTTTCTTTTTGCTTTACTTATTCTGTCCTTAGCTGTGCAGAAACTTTTCAGGTTAATTAAGTCCAATTTGTTGTTGTTGCAATGGCCACTGAAGTCTTCATGAAATCTTTGCCCAGTCTGACATCATCAAGAGTTTTTCCCACATTTTCTTCTAAGATATTTATTGTTTTGTGTCTTAGATTTAAATATTTTATCCATCTTGAGTCAACTTTTGTAAGTGGTGAAAGGCATGGGTCCAGTTTCAGTGTTTTATATGTGGTTATTCTGTTCTCCCAGCACCATTTATGGAATGGGGATTCTTTTACCTACTGTATGATTTTGTTTGGTTTATCAAAGAGCAGATGGCAACTAGAAACTAGTTTCATCTCTTCATTTTCTGTTCTGTTCTATATGTCTATGTCTCTATTTTTTATGCCAATACCATGCTGTTTTGATCACTGTGGACTTATAATATAACCTAAAGTCTGGTTGAGTGATGCCTCTGGCTTCATTTTTATTACTAAGAATAACATTGGCTATACAGGATTTTTTCTGGTTCCATATGAAAAAACAACCATTTTTTCCAGTTCTTCAAAGTATGATGTTGGTATTTTAATGAGGATTGCATTAAATATGTAGATTTCTTTGGGTAGTATAAACATTTTAACAATGTTGATTCTTCCCATCCATGACCATGGTATGTTCTTCCATTTGTTAATGTCTCCTGCTATTTCTTTTCTCAGGGTTTTGTAGTTCTCATTATAGAGATCCTTCACACCTTTATTAGATATATTCCTAGGTATTTAATTTTGTTTGAAGCTACTGCAAAGGGTATTGTGTCTTTGATTTGATTATCAACTTGACTGTTTTTGGCATATGAAAAGGCTGCTAATTTGTGGACATTGATTTTGTATCTCAAGACGTTACTATATTTCTTGATCACGTCTGAGACCTCCGTAGTTGAGTCTGTAGGGTTTTCCACATATAAGATCATGTCATCAGGAAAAGAGCGAGAGTTTGATATCCTGTGTCCCCATTTGAATACCCTTGCTCACCTTCTCTTGCCTGATTGCATTGAGTAATACTTCTAGCACTATGTTGAATAGCAGTGGCGATAGTAGACATCCTTGTCTGGTCTCATTTCTAAGTGGAAATGCTTTCTGTCTTACTCCATTCAATATGATATTGGCTATGGATTTGTTGTAGATGGCCTTTATCAGTTTAAGAAATATCCCAACTATGTCTATTTTCTTAAATGTTCTTATCAGGAAAAGATGCTAAATTCTGTCAAATGCCTTTTCCACATCAATTGGGAGAATCATATTGTCTCTGTTTTTTATTTTATTTGTGTGGTGAATTACATTTATGGATTTATGTATGCTGAACCAACTTTGCATCCCTGGCATAAAGGCCACTTGATCATGATATATATTTTTTTAATGTGTAGCTGTATTCTGTTTGCTAGCATCTTATTGAATATTTTTGTAATGATATTGGTGTGTAGTTTTCTCTTTTTGTTGGGTCCATTCCTGGTTTTGGAATTAGGGTGATATTTGCTTCATAAAATGTGTTGGGGAGGATTCCTTCCTTCTCTATGTTTCAGAATAGGTTATGAAATGTAAGTACTAGTTCCTTTTTGAAGGTTTGGTATAATTC
>CAUYRH010111041.1:0-15933 GCA_963574655.1 Perodicticus potto | reverse complement strand
GCGGAAGGGACTGCATTCATTCGTTTCCTGGCCAAGGAACCCATACACCTATATATACCCTGAGGCTAGAGGCCTAGAGGAGGAGATGGGGAAAGACCGGGAGAGGAACGGAGAGAGCTTCTCTCTCCCTACTTGAAATCTTTCCCACTACCAGGAGCTTTGGTGTTTTCTGTATTCTTTTCTGTAAATCAATTCTGCCTTATCACGGACGGGTGGGAGGGGGGAAATAATGTAATGAAGAATAATAAAATACATGTATTTAAAAAAAAAAAAAAAAAAATAAGTAATGTGTTTTGACATAGACAAAATGAAGCTAACCCCTGGTACAAGTAAGAATCACTCAAAAATTAAAGACAACCATGAGAGTAAGCGGAACAAAATTACTGTGATTTCTCTTTTAAGGAATTGCTATTCTTTACCAAATGGAGAGAGAGAGGGTGAAGGCATTAACAACATTTTCAAACATTAAGAAAAGTGGAAATGCATATTTATTCTGTGGGACGTAGGCACTCGGTGTGTCGAAGAAATGTTTCTAGATAAAGTTCGGAAAATTCAGGGTTTGGAACTATTATTGATTTGATAAAGGATTTCTTGCAGTTGTGTTTTATCCCAAGAAATTGGTAAATAGCAGTTGTTTGCATTCCATTTTCTTAAAGGTAGTTTGTGGATTCTGTGCAAGCAGCTTTTAGCCAAAGGGTATAGTGGTTTCCATTATGGTCCACACTCAACTATTCTTACTCACTAGGGACTGTGACTCAAGTTCAACTTGTGTTCCAAGAAGAAATATACTTGCTGTTTTCAATGAAGAATCCTGTAGGCTGTAATCTTCACAAAATGCAGGCTCAGTGACAAAAAAAGAACCCTGGCTGAAGCTATCAAAGAAAATGAAATACAACAGAAGTCAGTTGCTTTGGGTCAACCTGGAGGACAATTGTTGGGGAAATATCTTTAATGGCAAAGATGGAACACAGCAGCATTATGTGTTCTGTCCAAATTTATTGAGAGATAACAGGAGGTGAAGGGATCAGTACATTGCATTCCCTGCCCTTGAACTAGTTAGGTAGAAAAAGGTCCAAGAAAGCGTTCTCATACTTGGCATCAAGTGTGCAACCTTAACACATCCCGAAAAGTCAGAATTCAGATGTAAACAAGAAATCTATCTCATCTTCCTGATCTTCCTGGGGTAGCTCTTGTCACATCAGCCTTATCTAGAGATGGTTAAAGACCCTCTTTCTTTGGAAGGACAGGGAAGAAAACAAGCCATTGACACACTTTTTGCATATTTATTCATCCATTCAACAAATTATCTGTTGGTGTGGGGCCAAGCACTATTTTAGGTGCTTCTAACACATCAGAGTCCGAAATAGATAAACCTTCTAGAGGAGCTTACATTTCATTTGGGGGAGGTACGCAGTAACAGTGAACATTACAAATTAATTAAAGAGTATATTTAAAAGGGTCTGTTAGAAAGTGATGAAGAAGAATCATGATGACCAAAGCAGCAGAGGAAAGAGATGCTTTAGATTAAATAGGGTGGCTAGAATTGAAAAAAAGTTACATGTTAAGCCAAGTCTTGAAAGAGTTGAGTTAGTGAGTCCTGCAGATATCTGGGGGAACGATGTGTATGTAAGGGAGGATGAATTTTGAAATAAAGGAACTTCCATCTTCTATCTACTGTAAGGTAGGAGTCATGATCATCTACTAAGAACAAGTCAGGCTTAGAGTAAGGAACTTACCTGGAATAATGAATATTTACAAGAGCCACCTGGAGACATGAGAGAAGAAGGTACCCAGAGATGGTATAACCCAAGTTGTCAGCAGTGCTGGGGACAGAGTTATTTTGGACGCTAAGTGTTTGTATTGGATGCAGTTGAAACAGTTGCCTGGTCTTCTGAACACAGTGCTTGGTAGAGCAGGAAATAACTGGATTAATTCTAAGATGGGAATTGGCAAGATAAAGGGACAAGGGGATATGGGAGCAAAGGTTGCTGGTGAGAGCACATGTGGAGATGAGTCAAGGCACTCAAGTTCAGCAGAGAGAAAGTGGAGACATACATGGAACTAATAGATGAAAAAAGTTGTTTCAAGAGACCGGAAAATGAGAAAAGTGTGTCCTGAGATGAAGAAAACACGGGGCACGGTGGCTAGGGCCTGTAGTCCCACCTACTTGGGAGGGTGAGGTGGGAAGAATGCGTGAGCCCAGGAGTTCAAGGTTGCAGTGACACAGTATGCTAGCCTAGGTGACAGAGCGAGATGCTGTTGCTACAAAAATGAAAAAAAAAAAAGGAGCAAGAAAGAAGGGAGGAAGGGAAATGCTACATTTGAGTCAGATTTTAGATTCAAATTTGAGGTATAAGATTCCGACAATAGTGATGTGTAATCCTTGGTGTGAGTATCTGAAAGACTGTTGGGAAGATAGATTGTAGGAGGTCATCTAAACTTATCCAGTGGTCTTGAGGTTAGTAGGTAGGATGTTTCACCTACCATAGTATCAGGGGATAAAACATGAGCTTGGCAGTTGAGATGAGAAAACACAGGCTTATTTTTCCCCGCTCTCCAGCTCTGTAAACTTGAGACAGATCATTAATTATAAGAAAGTTTCCTCTTTTAAAAAATGGATAAAATTGAAAGCAACACAGGGATATTAAGAAGAAAAATGCCTTCATGCACACAATATGTGCCTAGCACATTATCTGACCTGTAAAATCTAGTCAACAACCTATAGGTATTGCCTGTTTTGTCCATTCAAAGAGATTCTTTACATTTAAAATCTCTGTGATGAAGATGTGTCTTCCATGTTTTTCCACCTAGAAAGCTAATACTAAATCAATAATGTTTTTCACCTTCTCACCTCAATAGTGTCTTGGAATTCAAGTTTCATGGGCATTCCCTTGGCCCTTTCCTTCATCCTTTCACTGGAATAATTGTTTAACTAGGAAAATGATCATTGTAAGTAGAAACAGAGAGTGAAATAACTAGATGGCAGAAATCTATAATAAACAATGGCTTTTCTAGAAAGTATAAAATCAAATGACACAGGAAGATCACCATGGTGATACCACTTGGTTTAAAATATGATTTTATTTACCAACACCTAACTTCAACCACTTGTCCCAAATTCTTGGGAAGGAATGCTAGAGGTTTCAAGGACACAACCTTGAGAGGGATCTAAGAGTGACTAATTACACCAGGAAAAGATTTAGGTGCAGTAAAATAGCACCCTATTTTACAGAAAGCACAATCAGAAATGTTCTTAATAGTCCACTAAAGATCTTTTCTATCCAGATCCGACAGGGAAGGGATGGTTAGTTTATAGCTTAACTAAAGGCAGTAAAGGATAATGGCCGATGACATTCTTGATATTGTTAAGATTATATGCAAAATACTTAGCACAGTTCTAAGAAGAATTATTAATAAATGGGATTTGGGCTTTTTTATGAGAGCAGAAACATGAGGCTTTTATGAAATTAAAAGGAAGATCTTTAAAAGGAGTCTCAATGATTGATGTCCCTATCACTGTAGCAAAATATGGGCTCAGGCTTACAGTCCTTCCCAGAATTGTCTAACGGTAAGGATCTCTGATAATTTGGTTCTTTGGAAAATATGATGTAAAATACCTGCCTTCAAAGTAAGTGGTAGATGTAAGTTCTCAAATCCTGGCTGGATCATTTGGGTTATTTACCTAGAGCAACTCATGGCAGCTGAGACAGGAAACCCATCTCTGGTCAAAAGACAAAACGAAAGGGCAGCACTAGCAGTGATGCTGAAGTTAAGTCTGGCAACAAAATGGAGCTATAATTGGAATGTGAATCACAGGGTCAGACATCAGAAGCATTAGGAACGATTGGAAAGCTGAAGGCCACTGGGTCAGTGTAGGAAATCAAAGCATACGTGTGAAGAAAAGAGGGAAAAGCAAGAGGAACTTTTTCCATGACACTGACAGGAAGTTAGCTAAAGAACTGAGACAAGACCAGGTAACGTTGACAATTCTCCCCAGGACCTGAGCAAATCCTATGAGAATCTCAGCATTGCTTTAACTTGGTAGTAATAGTCTCTGTTCATACTTCCACAAGTGTTATTTTCTTAGCAAAAAACCCCCACCAGATTGCAAAGAATAAGGTAGCATTTATTCTTGAAATAACTATAGGTTTGATAGCATGGAATAAAATGTTTATGGAGCTAAATAATAATGTTCTTTTGTGCTTATGCTACTATACATTTCAGAGATTTTTAAACCAAAGCTCATGATGTTAGGATTTTGTCTCTTCCACTTAGTTTTCTTAAGTTTTTTGGTACAGCAAGGGATCCATCATTTATAGTACATAAACAATTGACCTCTCATTGAGGTCTCAGAGGAACAGGTTATAATTCTTTTTTATTTTATTTTATTTTTATTTTTTTGCAGTTTTTGGCTGGGGTCAGATTTGAACCCACCACCTCCTGTGTATGGGGCCGGTGCTCTACTCCTTTGATCCACAGGCGCCACCCAGAACAGGTTATATTTCTAAAGGGAAACTACAGAATACAGCTTCTTCCTTAGAACTTACTTGATTTTAAATTTGGGCCAAGATTTTGTCATTTTTAAGTTCTTGATCTTCCTCTTGACTTCTCTCTCAATATCATATAGAATTGTACTACATGGCTCTCTTAGTCACAAAAAAGGCCAAAATCAAACTGCTGCCCAATTAGCAACCTTATTTAAGGCTTTGTATGTTAATGACAAGAGTGATTATGTAATATTATGATATTTATTGAGCACATCTATGTATCAGGCACGATGTAGTTTTACATACATACATATATATATACATATATATATATATTTTTTTTTTTTTTTTTTTTGAGACAGACTCTCACTATTTCACCCTCAGTAGAGTGTTGTGGCACCACAGCTCACAGCAACCTCAAACTCTTGGGCTTAAGCAATTCTCTTGCTTCAGCTTCCCAAGTAGCTGGGACTACAGGCACCTGCCACAATGCCCGGCTATTTTTTGGTTGCAGTTGTCATTGTTGTTTAGCAGGCCCGGGCTGTGCTTGAATCCACTAACCCTGGTGTATGTGGCTGGCTCCCTACTCACTGAGCTACGGGAATCGAGCCAGGTTTTACATATATTATCTCATTTCATTTCAACTATATAAATAACTGTATTTCTATCTATCTATACTATCTATCTTCTCAAATGTAGAGGCAAAGGCACTAAGTTATAATTAACTTCTCTAGAATTCTAAATCTTGCAAGTGATCTAAATGGCAGAACACTGAGGTCAGATTGCTGACTTAGAATTCCTATAGCTTATCCACCATTGCATACTACTTTCAGCTGTTTCCACATAAGTCCTCTTAAATCCTTTCTGTATGGTTTCTGATCAGCAATTCTGATGTTCTCATTTCCTACGGTTGTCCTAGTTGATTTGTCCCTGGTCAGCTCATATTTTTCATTTTGAAATCCAATGTAGATTTCCAGGCTTAATAAAATCATCCTGCTTTCAGATCTCCAAAGAGTTCATTCATCTCGTTCATTATCCCTGTCATTCTCTTACTACACATTTCTGGCCCTTCACTTAGGAAACAGGCAACAGTCAATCCCCGTTAGATCACCTGGAGGCCAGGCTGTTTGTTATAACCACTATAAGAACGAAGCCAGCACAGGCACATGGTGGTGCCTCCTTTCAAAGATAATACTCACATTTAATTGGACATCTATTTTTGGAAATGGATTTTCTTTACAGAGATTATTTTCTCTCTTAAAATCCATTGGGGTTTTTAAGCAGCAACTTCTTTGCTTTAAGTAGGAGCATTTATCTAGGTATTATTTTCGTTTTAACATTCCCCATTTGTCCCTCATAAATAAAAACATTTTAGGTCAAAGCAAACATGCAGCAATGGCATAATTGGGATAATAACCTTTGTGATCCTTCTTCCTAATGTTCGCTCAGGATTAAGTCCCTCACTTTACAGGACACTCTTAGTAACTAAAAGGCGGACATTGCCTCTCAGCAGCATTGAAATAGTCCATGTCTTACTCTGTCCCTCACTAGGGCTAAATTGGGAGAGTTGGTGGAGGAAAATTTGGGGTTCCATTTCAAGATTTTAAAGCTATGTCAACAGGTCTGAAAGTAATCAACGTGTTTGAAAATAGAATTGCTGAGATCTTTAATTCACTCATTTTTTCCCCTAAAATTTATAGAACACTTACTTAACACCTACTTTGTGGTAGGCTTTAAAGCATAAAGCTAGATTATGGAGATAAAATGTTATTTCTTCTTTCTCTTCAGAAAAGAGAGGGAAAGTCAGATGAATACATGATATTCATTCAGGGAAATCGTGCCATATAGCTAGAGACAAAACTACCCTTAGTGAGCTATTCACCACTCAGGAATCTTTTATTCAGAATTACATGAAACTGATGGCAATATGGAGCTTTCGTTTGAATGGATCTAGTTGAAGAAAACACAAAATGAAATTTAACATTTGATTCAAATAATAAAATATGTTCATTCACATATATGTTATATATCTGAAATGTATTTATAAATATGTATAAACATATATTTTATTTATATATTTTCTTTATTTTCCAATATGGTCTATGTATAGTTTTATAATATGGCCTATATATATATAGCTTTATCATATGCTATTTAAGGCAGTTTATTCAACTTCTTATAGACCTGAAGGCAGGATAGAGGATAAAGCTAGAGAGTGGCAGTGAATGCAATGGCTTATGCCTATAATGCCAACACTATGGGAGGCCAAGGTGGGAGGATGCACTGAGGCCAAGAGTTTGAGACCAGTCTGGGTAACATAGTGAGACCCTGTCCCTACAAGAAAGGAGAGAGAGAGAATGAGAGTGAGAGAGAGAGAGACAGGGAGAGAGGCAGGGAGGGAGGGAGGGAGGAAGGAAGGAAGGAAGGAAGGAAGGAAGGAAGGAAGGAAGGAAGGAAGGAAGGAAGGAAAGGCAGCACAAACCTGTCATCCCAGTTTTCAACAAAGTAAGAGAAAGGAAAATGTAAAACGGGAAAGCTGTGGATTTCACGACAGTGTACAATGTTAACCGTGCCTGGTTTAAGACATGCTGACGGCAGCTTTGCACTGTTCTGTCATTCCCTGTGGCTCCTTACAGAGGGAGGCCGTATAAAATCATTTCTGCTGGTAAAAACTGAGAACCATTGTTTTACTTGCTTCTTGTTTTTTCTCTCCTTTTTAAAATTTTTTCCACTTTCCCTCTATAAATTCATCAAGTTGTAAGTACTAGAAGGGGGCTGCTCTATAGTCCCATGTGTTGTAAAGAAGGAACAGAAACAGAGCTTATGATCAGAGAATAGCTTTCATTCCGGTCAGACTTTTCTGTTCAGTTTTATTAGGAAACATATTCATTTTAATTACGTAAATGATGCCTTTAAAGTGGAAGCTTTACTATTGCTTATTAAATGTTTTCACATATTAAATGCTAATTATTAATTATGTTTTGGAAATTCATTACTGAGCCATTATTAAAGTCAATTAAACAAATTAGAGTGAATACTAATGAAGTTTTGCAAGAGGAGTACATTATAGAACTTTTTTTTTTTTTTTTTTTTTTTGGACTGGATAGAGTTATACACATCCACGGAAAAGTGGAAGGCAGAAGATGTCCAGATGCAAGAAGAAATACAATAAAATATATTCAAAAACAGAAGAGATTTGGTGTTTACTAATATTTGCTACAAAATAAAGCAGAGAGATTAGGCTACAGAGATGGTCAGGGGCAAGTTATAAACACATGGCAGGTTGCGGAGGCTAAATAATGACTTCTATTTCTTCCAAAAAGGAAAGAAGGGAAAATACATCGTCAACCAAGAGCATGTGGAGAAGGCCTCCAGGAAGCTTGAGGAGAAAGTTTTTTTTTTTTGAGACAGAGCCTCAAGCTGTCACCCAGGATAGAATGCCGTGGCATCACAGCTCACAGCAACCTCCAATTCCTGGGCTCATGCGATTCTCCTGCCACTGCCTCCCAAGCAGCTGGGAGTACAGGCGCCCGCCACAACGCCCGGCCATTTTTTGGTTGCAGCTGTCATTGTTGTTTGTCGGGCTGGATGTGAACCCGCCAGCTCAGGTGTACGTGGCTGGCGCCTTAGCGCATTGAGCCACAGGTGCTGAGCCGAGGACAAAGTCTTGAATAGACTTAGGAGAGTGTCAGCGATAAGTCAAATTTTGTAACCCTGAAGTTCCTGCTGCATTTAGAGACAATGAATTAGAAGATCAACATCAAAGGGGTTCTTAGGGATTGAACTGTGACCCCCTCCAAATTCATAAATTGAAGCCCTATCCCCCAATGTGGCTGTATTTGTAGATAGGGCTTTTGGGGCGGTCATTAGGGTTAAGTGAGATCACAAAAGTGAGGCTCTAAATTGGTTTCCTGATATGAAAAGGAATAGAAAGAGATCTCAGAAAGGCCATTTGAGAAATCCTGCAAGAAGACAACCATCTACAAGCCAGGAAAAGAGCCTCACCAGAAAGCAACCCTGCCAGCATCTTAATCTTGAATTTCTATCTTGTAGAACTGTAAGAAAATAAAAATTTATTATTTAAGCCTCTCAGTCTGTGGTGTCTTGTTATGTCATCCCAGTCTGACTAAGATGGGTTATAAGTTTTAATTAATTTAAGAGAAAAGGAGATAGGTTAGGTTACAGCCTACATAAAGTTTGGGAGTTTCAGTGTATATGATGATGTGTTGGGATTTTTAGAGAAACAATAAATAACATTATTCATCGTCTTTTGAATTAAGAATCAACTCGAGAGATAAATGTGGACAATATCTATGAAGAGCGACGTATCAACTTTGTCACTAAGATAATTGGAGATCACTCTTTTGCATTTTAAAGGGCTTATTAAAATGATGCTCCTGCTTTAGATACAGGAGTATGACCATGTGGCAGAAAGCGTGCCTCTTATACACAGACCAAGGCTCCAAAAGGAAACACGGTAGAACTATTTCCTAGGGCTACTGTAATCAATCACCATAAACTTGGTGGCTTCAATCAACAAACATTCATTATCTTCTGGGGGCTAGAAACCTGAAATCAAGGCATTGAAAGAACTATATTCCCTCTGAAGGCTGGAGGAAAGAATTCTTCCTTGTGTGCTCCTGGCTTTTGGTGGCTCCTGGCAATCCTTCACCTTCCTTGACTTCTCGCTTTCTCACTCCAAGCTCTGCTGCCTGTGATTAGATGGCGTTTCCCCCCAGTACCATCATGTGTCCTTTTTCTTCTAAAGAGAGTGGTCTTTGAATTTAGGGCCTGCCCTAATCCATTATGATGCCATCTTAATTAATTATACCTGTAATGACCCTCTTTCCAAACAAGGCCACATTCTGAGATTCTGAGATTCTAGGTGAGCACGAGTGTTGAAGGGGGACGCTAACTAACCTACTAGGGTTAGGCTAGTCATGTCCAAATAGTTATTTTAAATTCCCTAAATATATACCTCAGTTTCTAATGGCAGAGGAAATGAGTAAGAAAGGAGTGAGTAAGAAAGGAGTGAGGAGAGTGTGTCTCTGGAGTGGAAATCCTCCCAAAGAGCAAAACCAGGTCAGGAAACTCCCAAGTCCCTCCAATTACATTCCCGCTTTTTATTTGCTTCATCTATTGCACTTGATCCTTGAGTCTGTGTTCTACTGGCTCTGTGGGTATGAAGTAAAGATGCTGGTGTCCCCTAGGGCAAAAAATTCCTTATTCTCTTTTTACTTATCCTCAAAGTATGCCTAGACATATTTTATAAGACAACTCAGCACAAGCCATGTATTAAATTAAATGATAGACCAACAACAACAACAAAAAAGTCCAAATAACCTGTCAACAATATGGAGGCATTTAAATTTAAATATAAACATGCCTCAATATCATTTTTCTGATGAGAAACTAAAATATTAAGAGTAAGATCCTTGTAAATCTAAGTGTGCAGAAATCAAATGCCAAAATTCTTGTGTATATCCAAATAAAATAAATTCCAACAACAAAATTGTCCTGCCTTTAAATATTAAGTTCAAAGAAGGACTGAAATTGCAAATCGAAGTCCAGAAATCATCATTTTTTTCTTCAATCCTGCTAATTCTCAGCTAGAAAACAGGGTTTTTTTTTTTTTTTTTTTTGAGACAGAGCCTCAAGCTGTCACCTTGGAGAGAGTGCCCTGGCATCACAGCTCACAGCAACCTCCAATTCCTGGGCTCATGCGAGTCTCCTGCCTCTGCCTCCCAAGTAGCTGGGACTACAGGCGCCCGCCACAACGCCCGGCCATTTTTAGGTTGCAGCTGTCATTGTTGTTTGGCGGGCCTAGGCTGGATTCGAACCCGCCAGCTCAGGTGTACGTGGCTGGTGCCTTAGCCCGTTGAGCCACAGGCGCCGAGCCAGAAAACAGGGTTCTAAATGAGACGACTGGGTAGAGTTCAACAGCTTCAGCCTGCCTGTCTCTTGCTGGACAGGATGCGGTTCTGTCAATGCCCTTGGGTGCAGATAACTACTGCCAAGTCTCTCATGTACTTCCATTTGTTAAAAAGTCTAACAAGCCCATTAGGAACAGAGGAATATTTTGGCATTGTGCCACAAACTCCCAAAATGAAGACAATAAACCAATCTCCAGGCCTGATAGCGGTTACATCAAGCAAAAAGAAGTTTCAAAAATAATAATAATATTTAAACTAGACCCCTGTTCTTTCTTAAGACTCAATGATAACTGAGCAACACAAGATAGATAGAATCAAGAACAATTTTTGTTTCAGGCTCACCAGGTTGCAATAATTCTATCCAGGGCATAGCCTTTAAGACTTATATGTTACAATTTAGTAAGGAGCTATATCTCATCACAGAATTAATTAAGATGCTATTTAAATTCTCTATGTTGAGGGGAAAAAATCCTCTCTCCTAGTGTGTGGCATTAGAATAACCCTGCTATTTCAAAGTGTCCAAAATTTGCAGAGATGGTAGGCCCATCCTTCAGGGCTGATTTTATCTTGTATATTCAAAATGTCTTAATTTCTAGTTTCTCCTTGAACATTGAGTAGGCAGTGTCCTAGTACTGCATTGACAGTGGACCATGTGTGGAAAACCCTCCCCCAACAACACACATACATTCTGCGTTAGAAGGTATTTTTATTCTGGTTCTATCGTGGCTTCTTGCTTCACGCTTTGGGCCTCCAAGGCAGAGTTCCTTTATCTTGCAACTGGAAAATCATTCTCAGCAAATCATTTAAAGAATGAATCTGTTGACACAGGAAACCTGCCCTCCTAGAGCTCTAATAACTGCCACTAACTCAACTATCTGCACTTGAAGACATTACCTTTGCTAGTTTTAAAATTGTTTTGATTTTGAGAAGGATTTTATTTTCTTTTTGAATGTGGTTTTATATGATAGTAGGATATCTGATATGATCTCTGATCATCTGTTTCCTCTGTGTTTTCCTTACTCTTGGGAGAAAAATTCAGCTGGATTTTAGACAGTTAAACCTGTTTCTTGACTCAAGTAGTGCTCACATATTTGTTGGATCTGAGTGTCTCTTCGTTTTCTTCTTTCTGTTTGTTATCTGTGATTCTTCATAGGGAAATATTTAGAATAAAGAGTTCTAATTTTGCTAAAATCCTTAATCATTCATGCAAAGTTTTCTCTAGCACAATAATGTCCATTATTCCCATCTAACTTATTAACAGAACCCCAGGTTTGCTAAACTATTTACCACTCAGACTCTCTCCCAGAAAGAAAGATGGTCAAACTGGACATTTGACTCAGTTCTGGCTAAACAGGAGTATGTGGATATTACAGGGTAGAAATTCAAAAAGATTTTAAAAGAAGACAGATTTTCAAAGCCTGCTCTATTTGTCCTTCGCATACCTCTCTCTTGCACTTTTTTCCTTCCTCAAAAGTGGACTCCAACATATATAGGAGTCATCTTAATCAATGTATGTACCAACACCCAAGAACCAACATACAAACTGAATATCCCCTAAGTACAACAGTCCTTAGAATGACACCCAAGTAGGGCTAGTCTCAGTTTAACATTGACCATCCTCCTCACCTTCAAAAACTGTGTTTGATCTTCTTTATGCCTTTTAACCCTGATTACATACATTTCTGTGGCATATTTCACTAGGTTGCTACATCCCAATGTATAACATTTGAAATGTACAAATGAATGCTTTAATAATCCTGTGCTGATCTTTCCAGTCTCTATGGCTCAAATCATCCCAAATGTTATACAACCACTTGGAAGAGGTCCCCAGTCTTCACAAGGTAACTTCCTGAAAGCTTTTATTTTGGGTGGCTTAAGAGGGTAGATCTCAATTGTTCTCTGCATTTGGGTTCCCTTCAAGAAGTCATTTAAGTTTATTAATAGAGACCTGTGTCTCTTGCTTAAGACAATTCTTTCAATACCCAGTCCCAATTCCTGATTTAGTAACAACTAAATCAACTCGTTGCTTACAGGCACTCTCTGTGAGAGTAATTAGACCTGCAAGGACCTCATTCTACTTTTGTTTCCATCCAGCTTTACCTTAAAGGTCTCATTTTTCTCTACATGTTTGTCCTTCAAATCTTCCCAAATCTCAAACTTGTCTCCTACAGATTCTAATCAATATATCTGACTTTATCTTACTTTCTCCCACTGCTCCTGTACTGATAATATTACAAAAGCGTAATTTCAAAGCCCATCAATTTCCCTTTAAATTCCATATTTTCAGATGTAAGGATTTCCATCAATAAGCATTTTAAATTGGCCTCTTAGCCTTTGGAAGAGCAGTAATGTCTCTGAATCAGTCACATTATTTGGAGGCTGAATTTGATTGGCCTTTTTAAATTCTAGTCCATATCTTTGGTCTCCATTAACTCGAAAGTGGAGTGTTATTGGAGGCAGTAGCCTCCCTCAATTTAATAAAATGTGGAAAGGACACAGATGAGATCCAAATAAAGTTTCTCCTTCATTGTGAAAATGTGGGAATCATGCTTTTTTGAAGCAGAGTTTGGGACTGGCAAACATCAGGTATTTTGATAAATGAACTGAAGATCTGCCTGAGGTCTTAGTGTCAAGGAGGACACCGAACCAACCTCTGTAACCAGGTGTTTATGAATGAAAATAAAGGGGTACGCAGCTACGACAGGGTAGAAATTCAAAGAGATTTTAAAAGAAAACGTATTTTTATCTATCAGTATAGATAGATAAAATTGATTAATCTACTTAAGAGAGAGATTACCATCCACAACCATGTGCTGGTTAAAGCCAGGAGCTATGAGATATACATTTGAATGGATTAACATGGTAATGGTACTTTTTATAAGGAAATATGAGTTCTAGAGAAAAAGCGTTAGGAAAGAAGGATGCAATGGAATATACGGTCAAGGGAGGCCTGGGGTATGTCACTATGTTAAAACTTACTAAATGAAGAATACAAATGTCTTCATACAATAACTAAGAATATATTTGATGAAAATATTTCAGATCGTATATGAAAACAACACATTGTACCCCTTGATTGCACTAATGTACACAGCTATGATTTAATAATAATAATTTTTAAAAAGAGAGAGAGAATAGGAAGACGTTGGAAATCCAATACTGGGCTTACCTTTTACTAGTGACTAAGAGAGTCTAGGGTGTGAGGCTGATCAAACACCTCATGGATCCTGACCACAGATAACCTCATATGTAGCACTGATATGTTCATTTGTTTGTTTGTTTTGTTTTTTCTGGAGACTATCTCAAATCCCTAAATGCATTTACTATGGGAACTTTCTATTTGCCAAAAAATTTATATAAGTATATTTCCTGTATAAGTACTGGTAATGTGCAAGTGTGAAAGACAGCATAATAATTTCATTTGGAATAGCTGAAGCAGTCTGCTAGCCTTGATATACTTTTAATAGATAAAACATTAGTATCAAGTTAGAAGACCAATAAATTTATAAAGCAAATACTACTGAGAAACCTTTTCCTTTACTGTAATTATTTCTTCATTTAAACCATTCTGCTTAATAAAGAAACGCTGTAGAAGCATAAAGAGGGAAAAGCTATCAACGTGATTATTGCTATCAACACTGAGATTGAATAATTGTTCACTTTACAACAAGGTCTTGCTATAACCATAGGCAAAGACTGAGGCAGGACAAACACTTACATTTGGAAACAGCCTGTTCAGAAGCAATGGCCATAGCTGCCCACAATAGTGATTTCTAGATAATATATGCAATGATGTATCAGGATGCAGTGCCATTTTTGTTGAAAGTAAAAAGCTATTGTGGGTGGAAGTGATTGTGGGCAGCTATGGCCATTGCTTCTGAACAAGCTGCGAAGTTGTGTATGCTCAACATGAGAACATCAAGGCCTCATTGTGAGTGCAGTTCCTATATGATAGCACAAAGAGGAGAATGGCCATGACTGGTATCGGGGAGAGGAAGACAAGTGGAGGATATGTATATCCTAAAGTACACATCCTTGACCTTACCATTGAGAAAAGAAAAACAGATGCCTGAACTCTGGGACATCCGGGAGCTGGGCTGACATCTGGGAGCTGGCCTGCTACTATTTATTATGTCTTGATGTTGCTGGAAGCTGTACTCACGATGAGGCCTTGATGTTCTCCTATTGAGCATACACAACTTTGCAGAATGTCAATATCAGACCAGGTTACTCTGCGACCATGATGGATCAAGACATAATCAAGACCTCTCTATAATCATGTATGAACAAAGAGAAAAACATGAACATTTTCCAAACCAAAAAATGACCAAATAGCTCACATGCTGGCTAATACATATAATTGCTGATTCTTTAGCTACTATGGTTTTATCCTTGCTCTAACCTTCTCTCATTCTGAATTATATTCAATCTACCCCCACTTCCAAAGAAAAGTCAAACTTTCTCCCACACATCACCTAACCCAGGCACAAATCATCTAAGTCCAAACATTACCTTACTGAGACATTCTTAGTTCCCTTATCACAATGAGCAAGAAGCCAAAGCTATGACCTGGTAGGTTTTGGCTGAGGCCAATGTAACATCCTCAGCTCACAAACTTTCTCAAGTCACTATTACCTGTGACATAACATCCGATCTAGATATGTGTCCTGGCTTCAAAGACCTCCCTAATTTCAGCACGTCAAACCTCATTGCCACTACCATTTCTCATATACCATTTGTCATAACCCAGTGAGTGCTAAATGATACATCTACATTGTCTCATTTAGTCCTTACAATGATTTTGAAAGATGTAAAATTATTTCCGTTTTTGAAACTAAAGAGAAGTTAACTATTTCTTATAAGTTCACACAGGCATGGAAGAAGTCAGATGTGTACCAAAGTCTGTTTACAAGTTCCATGGGCTTTCTTTGTATTATTCAAATAGCAGACTATTTGATAATATTCAAGCCCACCCCATACATTCTAGCCTCTGTGATTTTGCTGGTGCTATAGATGTGCTTCCATTCATTGTTATTCATTGTCTTTAGAACCTACCCAAAATGCTGACTTTTCTGTTATATCTTCCTTGTTCCACATATTTGTTCATTTATTCAATCAACATTCATTGGGGTCTACTTAATTTCCACTAGCATAAAAACTCCATGAAGGCAGTGCTATCTTTTTCCAGCAAAATTAGTATGAAGAAATGGGGTGGGTTGGGGTAGAGATGGGAGGAAGAAAGTTAGGCGTGATGAACAAGATCTCCAAAAATACTTATGTAATATTCATATGTAGGGTATTTATTATCTTTGTACATCCTATTCTTCTCCCCTTCTACCTCTCTCCCTTAGAAATGTACTTTTCTTTTTTTAATAATAATTTTATTAAATCATAATTGTGTACATTGGTGCAATCATAGGGCAGAATGTGCTTCATATACAATCAGAAACATTTTGATCGTACTGTGAGAGATAGCCCTCATAGCATTTTCTTAATCACTATATAAAGACATT
>CAUYRH010111039.1:0-24711 GCA_963574655.1 Perodicticus potto | reverse complement strand
TCCACACAGCTCCACATCCACACAGGTCCACGTCCTCCCAGCTCCACGTCCTCCCAGCTCCACGTCCACACAGCTCCACGTCCTCCCAGCTCCACGTCCACACAGCTCCACGTCCACACAGCTCCACGTCCTCCCAGCTCCACATCCACACAGCTCCACATCCACACAGGTCCACGTCCTCCCAGCTCCACGTCCTCCCAGCTCCACGTCCACACAGCTCCACGTCCTCCCAGCTCCACATCCACACAGCTCCACATCCACACAGGTCCATGTCCTCCCAGCTCCACGTCCTCCCAGCTCCACGTCCTCCCAGCTCCACGTCCTCCCAGCTCCACATCCACACAGCTCCACGTCCTCACAGCTCCACATCCTCACAGCTCCACGTCCACACAGCTCCACGTCCTCCCAGCTCCGCGTCCACACAGCTTGACGTCCACACAGCTTGACGTCCTCTCAGCTCCGCGTCCACACAGCTCTGCATCCTCCCAGCTCTGCATCCACATAGCTCCGCGTCCTCCCAGCTCCATGTCCTCACAGCTCCGAGTCCACACAGCTCCACGTCCTCCCAGCTCCACGTCCACACAGCTCCACGTCCTCCCAGCTCCGCGTCCACACAGCTTGACGTCCACACAGCTTGACGTCCACACAGCTTGACGTCCACACAGCTCCGAGTCCACATAGCTCTGCGTCCTCCCAGCTCCACGTCCTCACAACTCCGCATCCTCCCAGCTCAACGTCCTCACAGAGCCTGTCACCGTCTATGTCTAGATTGTGGCCAGAAGGAAGTGGTTGGTGGTGCGTCCTTTTTAATCTGCAGGTCCCTGATGACACATGATCATTTGACCATTTGATCATTTGTCATCTGTATATATCCTTTGGTGAGATGATCCGTTAAAATGATCTTCACATTTTTTAATCAAGTTGTTTTCTTACTGTTGATTTTTTTTAATTCTTTGTATATTTTTCATACTAGTTCTTCATTGGATCAATTTTTTTGTAAATATTTCCTCCCAGTCTGTGGCTGGTGGTTTCATCCTCTAAAGGATGTCTTCTGCAGAGAAGTTTTTATTTTGTAATGAAGTCTAATTTATCAATTTTTCTTTTACGCATCATGCCTTTGGTGTTATCCCTAAACAGTCACCAAACCAAAGAGGATCTAGGTTTTTCTCCTGTAGGATCTTCTTGGAATTTGACAGTTTTGGATGTCACATTTAGGTCTATGAACCATATTGAGTTAATTTCATGAAGGTTGTAATGTCTGTTTCTAGATGCTTTTTTTCCTGTTTTTTGCGTGTGGCTGTCCGTCACGCCTTCTCTGCTGCTTTTGCTCTTTGCCTGCGAGCAGCCAATTTCCCTGGGTCCATTTCTGGACTCTCCACTGACCCACGTGTCCTGTTTCCCCAGAACCACTGTCCTGACGACTGTGGCCTCATGAGGCCCCAAAGTCAACTGCCAGTCCTATGAACTGGTTCTCCGTCGATACTGTGTTGGCCACTCTAGGCCTTTTCCTCTCTTATAAACTTTAGGTTCAGTCTGTCAGTATCACCTGGTAGGATCCTTTTGGTGACTGGGACTATGCCGGATGACACATCCTGCCACTTCAGCAGCCCCATTTTGGAACTTTGTTACAGCCATACCTGCAAGGTCAACACCTAGGAGAGCACTCCTGGAGGAGGAGGGGTGAGGCGTGAGCAAGCCCAGAGCCCAGCGCAGACTCCTGCTGGCCAACAGGACAGGACAGGGAGCCACAGTACTGGGTCTGGAGGGCAGGGGCAGCTGAGAGGTGACGCCACGCCTGCTGTCTGCAGCCAGGGCAGTCTCCGCTTCCCTCTGTCCCCAACACTCTCAAATCAATCAAGTTCCACGGCTTCCTTTCAGTGATGCTGTTGACAGAGATTTCTCCTTTCTTCCCTGTATTAACTGATAAATTGTCACTCTATACTCAGTCCAGACCCACCCACAGGGGCCCAGAGCCTTTGTACTGCCCTGCCTCGCCACACAAACCTTGTTTATCCTCCTCCTGAGCTCCCCAGTCCACGGTTGTTGATGTGGCACCTTCTTTCTTCCCCGTCGCCCCCAGCCCTGATCACAGCAGAGTGGGCACTCTGAAGGAAAACGCCGGCAGAGAAAGACAGGCTGGAGGGCCAGGAGCATCCTGAAGGCTGGCTGAGCACAGAGTAACTGTCATTACGTTGTGCTTGTATTTAAAAGTTGATTTAAAATTTCTATCTAACTGCTCTTTCTGGCAGGAATCTTGTCAGAGTCCCATCTCGGGAGCAAACACACACCCACTCTGTGAAGGGCACTTCAGACTCAGGACATGTGAGGTCGCCGTCCGCTGAGAGCCCCTGGGGAGCTGGCTGCCGTAGAGCTCCCGCTTAGATGGCTGCGTGCCCCAGGACACCCTGCACCACGGCCACTCTGGGAGCACGAGTGAGCAGGACTGGACCACGTCTGGTTTTAGCAGATATTTTATCCTTTACGAAAACGTTGAAGTAGCAAAGACATGACATTTGGGGACATGATCAGTCCAATCCCTGTTTGTCAGGAACATAACACTCCGTCTGCAATTTGTATTAAAGCCTAAGAGACTGAAAGATGCTGATTTGCTCATTCACTGCAATCAGACAATCAATTACGCCACCAGGGAGAAGGAAAATGAGTCCAGGATCTGGAGAAGAATCAAGCGGGTAATTCATTAAAATTATAGCTGATAACCAGATAAGAGACAGAACAAAAGCTTCGAGGCAGCCTGACTGGGTTTGCCTTTGGTATTCTTCCTCCCACAGAAAGCTGAAGAATAGGTGTGAAGAGGCAACCCCAGCCCTTAAGCAGGACAGGGCAGCCTTCAGGCTCGCAGGGAGCCCAGGACTGGTCTGCAAGCCAGACCTTCAACCCCAAACACCAGGAAAGGCGCCCAACAAAACTGAGCAAGGTCAGGCAGAAAGGGGCCCTCAGCGCCCAGATCGTCGTCTCTTTTGGCTTCAGATGTGCAGCTTCTTGGGCCCTCAGCACACACATGATGAGGGTGAATGGACGCTGTGTACCAGATGGCTGTCCTGTTGGGGGGCGGGCGGTGGACGTTCTCGGCACATCCGAGGCTCACTGATCTAAAGGGAATCTGCGGCAGCCCTGCCCTGGCTGACACTCAGCCCACTCGCAGGGAAGCAGAGAGAGGCTGGGTCTTCCTGAGAAAACCTCAGTGAGGAAGATGCGACCTCAGTGAGGCACGGAGGATGTCCCTTAGCTCCGCTCTCCCTCCCCAAATCTACATAAATGATGGAGGTCTAAAGAAGAAATCCCAAGGGCAGCTGATAAACAGGAGCACATGGGATGTCCATAACTGAAACCTTCAGGGGACCCCGAGAGCTGAATGAGATGCCCAGGGCACCCCTTGAGACCCGTGCCCCAAGGCCGCGACAGAAAGCTTAGGGGAGGCACCAAGGAACCACCAGCAGGGCCTCCAGCACATTCTACCCAGCAAAACTGCAAAGGACAGTTCTGCTGCCACAAATGCAACCACTTCCCAAGGGCATTTATAGAAATACAAAAAATACCCAGCACCTAGTAAGGTAAAACTTCACAGGAAAATCCACAGCACTAAATGTCTTTGTTAGGAAAGGCACTAACTTCAGCTCTGAGCCTTAAAAAAAATGAAAAAGAAGAGCGAATTAAAACTAAAGTGAGTACTAAGGACCAGAGCAGACATGGGGAACCAGAAGAAGAAAAGCAACAGACAAAGCCAGCGCACCAGCCAGAGTGCTGGGACGATGGACACCGTCACTAAGGCCCAGGGCAGAGGGATGACGCCCTTCCAGGTGACAAGGGGAAAGGGAGGTCACACCCAGGGCAGAGGTCCAGCCCCGGACCACCCCCACCACAACACCACCTGCTCCAGAATGTCCTGAGTGGCCACTGCTCAGCATACATTTTTATGGTTTCTAACAGAAAGTCCCACCCTCCAAAACTACCCTACTCAGCAACTGTGTAGCCCAGACACAGGTGTACACCACCATGAGTGTCTGGGTGGGGCCCATCCTGATGGTCCCACGGCAGCAGAGCCCCTCCAGATGGTGCTGTAGGCCACTGGGGCTGTGGGGCTCGGGGGGTTGTTCCCAGAAGCCAAACGTCCGAGGTGTTTCTTCTGCACCAGGTGCCAGTGTGCAGCCTCTCCCGCAGTAGGGACAGAAGGCCCTAGCAACCTCTGCCAGCATCTGCCTCCACCCACGGGGCATGGGCCAGCAGAGAGAGAGGGGCCAGGGAAGGTGCAGGTGCTCCAGGGACAGCTGCAGGAAGAGGAGCTGGACAGCAAGCTGCTCTGGTCACTGGGCCAACATGCAAAAAGAAAGCCAGTGTGACCCCCCCATTGTCAGGTGCAGGGGAGCTTCACCACTGATGGGGGCAGAGTGCACAGACCAGAGGACCCCCTGCTACATCCGTCTGGAGGAGCTCATGGAAGGGGGCAGCAACACCCCCACTCCCCGGCAGAGCCACCATCCGTCTGGAGGAGCTCATGGAAGGGGGCAGCCATACACCACCCACCCACCTACCCCTCTGCCCCCCCACATCAGAGCCAGCAAGAGCTCAGCATTCGTCTTTGGCAGAAGGCGACATCCCAGAGCAGCAGAGCTGCCAGCCGGGGCAGAAGGACCAGGTGAGTGGTGGAGAAAGAAAGTCACAGAGAACAAACACCAGCACTCCACTAGAGGCTTGTAATGTTCCTTTCCTGTGTCATGTATACATTTTATACATGAAAACTAACCCAACATGGAACCTAGTTCCAACTGGAAATGCCAGCAGCACCACATCTGCCTCTGGGCTTGCAGGCTGCTGAGATGAACTAGAGGAGGGGGAGGGATGTGCCCCCAGTCCCCCCATGGGGAGTCAGGGCAGGGAACTGACGCAGCATCAGCTGCCCCGATGAAGACGCCTTTGTCCATCCCACAGAGAGCTGCTGCTGCTGCCAGACAGTGTGGGGATGGGAGGGCGATGGAGGCAATACGGCCCCAGCACTGGGCCCCAGCAATGCACCAGTCATGGCTGCCCACGTGTCCAAGAGCCTCCCTGTGCTTCTGACAGCTTCCTGCCTGGTGGATGCCCCTTCTTAAAGTAGGAGACAAGAACAAAAACAAGGCAGCACCCGTGGCTCAGTAGGTAGGGCGTCGGCCACACACACCGAGGCAGGCAGTGGAACCTGGCCCAGGGCTGCTAAACAACAACTGCTACAAAAGAATAGCCGGGCCTGTGGCAGGTGCCTGTAGTCCCAGATGCTCGAGAAGCTGAGGCAGGAGAATCACCTAAGCCTAAGAGTTTGAGGTTGCTGTGAGCTGTGACACCACAGCACTCTACCAAGGGCGACATAGTGAGGGTCTGTCTCAAGAAGAAAAAAAATAAAACGAAAACGAACATCAACACAGCATCCAGAGACTGTGGGTACCACTCGGCCCTGCAGCCTGTCCTTCCTGCAGAGCCCTGAGGTGTGGGCGGGGCTGGCATCTCCACCTGGCCTGTCACAGGGCTAAGAGAAGCCAACAGCCCTTTCACACTTCCTCCTCTGCTAAAACACACCAGAGTGAGTTCTGATCTTTGCAATTAAGAACCCTACCTACTAATTTGTGGAGCAAACATGCAATTGCCCCTTGCTACTTGCAGGGAGGGTTATTTGAAGAGTGGACAAGAGGGATGGGAAGAGATCTTACTATGTTCTGGGGAAACAGGTCTCAAAAACACAGACAAGCAAGTGAAAGCTTACTCACACCTCCCCGAAAGCTGGACACAAACCTCCTAATCACAAAACAGCCACAGGTTTGTAACTGTGGTGACTTTATGTGACAGCCTAAAGTCGGTACCATTTCTTGAGACTATCAAGTATGTAAACAAAATGTTAGAAGCTATAAGGACACATCAGAAAAAGACCAGAGGAGGGTGTCAGGTAGCAGCAAGGGTCCCTGAAATTCCAGCATCCTTCATCCACTCAAATCTCTTTTATAGGAAGAAGTAAGATTATATCATATATAAGCCTCTCTTCCCTCTGACAAACCAAATGAAATGCCTCCATCCACAAAGACTTCAACTGGAGCGGGGCGTGTACTGGCTCCCTGGACACCCAGGAGACACATAAGGTGTGTGGCTGTTTAGTCGTCACCCATGGGCAATGTCCACTGGACAGTTGTGTCCACTGCCCACCTCTCAGCCCTGTAGATAGGGACCCATTCCCTGACACACACAAAGGCCCAGCCACACCACTAATTCCATGGGATAGGTTTTGGAAAGCTTAATTCTGGGGCACTTGAGGTTGATTCCCAGGCACGTGCACACCTGGATGGCTGCACGGTCACCTGCGCACCTCCAGTCTAGCTGTGCAAGGAGGTCCTTTCAGGGCATGCAGCATTCCCAGGGCTCACTCAGCACATCTGCAATCACAGCGTGTATGGGAGGTTGTAAACCCACCTCTCTTTGAAGAGAAGACGGAAGGGGCCACCTGCAGCCCAACCGGCTTTGCAGCCTGCAAGGTCTCGCCCCCAGCATGCCCACCCTCTCCTCCCTGGCCAACCTGGTGTGATGGGGGCTGTGCAGCCTTTCTCCACCCTAGGCAGACCAACCAGTCCTAGGAAACAGCAAGTTCGGTAACATCACATGAAGGAACAGGGCAGGGGTACAGGAGACAGGGAGGTCGCACAGTACCTGAGCCGTCCCCATGGTGCCGAGCCGGTGCAGGCGGAGGTGGTCACAGCAGCCGCGGAGCCACACGCGCTATGGCTGAACCTCAGGTAGTGGGAATGCCTAGGATGAGGAATGGATAGAAATGGGGAAAATATGATAAAAAGGGTAAACAAATGCCCCATGGGAAAAGCATAAGGAACATACATAAAAAATGAGACTGCAAAGCAAATCAACCAAGAAATGCAATGTGGCAAGAACTGAGCGGGACGGAGGAGAGCTGTGTGCAGAAGATGAAGCCTGGCACTTTCAGATAAGGCCACGGAGGGGCCTTCTGCACAAGTGTACACAGGGGATGTAATTAGGAAAAATATTATCTCAATCCTACATCAGTGTTTGCGATGATGATAAATAGGTTGAACAATTTCAAAATATTAAACCAAACAGAAATAAAATGATACTTTAAAATCAGGAGTTATGATTCCTCATATAATTTGTTGACAAAAGTATTTGTGAACTTAGACAAATTCTGCAAAGAACTAAGCAGATTCCAAGAAACAAAAGAGCAATACCAAGAAACGGTAATAATTGATGATTCTCTTTCCAGGAAAAAAAAAATGCTGTACACTTAGATAAAATTGAACGTAGCTTGTTTTAAATGAGGTGCTAATACATAAATTTAGATAAACCTTAAAATTCTCTGATCATCTTTTTCATTGCATACTAACATAAAATTATTACTATCCTCCAAAAATGAACCAAATGAGGTAGCAATGCCAGTTGTTTTTTTGTTGTTTGTTTGTTTGAGACTTGTTTATAAAGTCACATTAGAGAAATTCACCGTTCTTTATTCTAACTCAGCTGCTATGATCATAAGACATTCTCCTACACACACTTCATGTGGGCCTTAAAAATTATGATCATATTGTACTAATTTTCTGGAAGGCCAGGAGTGCTGCATAGTATACATAGTACCTGGAAAATAATTCATTGAGAACAATGTTAATTCACATAAGCATCTTGTGTGTTTAGCATAAGAAATTCTCTAATAGGGCAGTGCCTGTGGCTCAGAGGAGTAGGGCGCCAGCCCCATATGCCGGAGGTGTAAGGTTCAAACCCAGCCCTGGCCAAAAACTGCAGAAAAAAAAAAAAAAAAGAAATTCTCTAATAAAGTTTTTAGACACATAAACACGTATTCAAAAGAATTATTAAATTTAATCCATACATTTTAAATAGGAATTTTGCTAGAAGTATGTAAGCCTAATTACGATTATGCCTTCAATTCACAATGGTGACATAGTCTCTCCTATGTTCCAAAGATGAATGTCATGATTTTGATTAGATTTTTCAACCCCTAAAAATTTAGTTCTGGTGCTGCTCATCCGCTGTCTTCTTCCCTATCAAAGTTTTGATGAAATCTCAGCACGCCAAGTGTAAGGCTCTGTAGTGTATTTAATTCTGTTTCTGTCTGATTAGTTTATAACATATTACTCTGTAATTACAGATTAAATTGAAATGTCACAGGCATCTCTTTTCCAGCTAGAGATCACTCTCCAAACCGCCTCCTCTAATGATACCACGTCTGCTCTGCTGCAAACTGCCTCACTCGCTCCTCCTGGCCCAGGGCAGCCACGCTTTCCTCAGGGCTCATTCCCTCCAGGAAGAGCTAGGAGCCCATGTGGCTTGGCTGGTGGGACAGGGGAGGACGAGGTGGGAAGGGAATACGGGCTCCTGTGGACACGGCCTTGACTCGCCGATGGATTCACCCCACCCCCACTCGCAGGCACTGACATTCCCAGGATGTGCTGGCGGACAAGTGCTCACGCACGCGCACACACACACACACACACACACGGCCTTCTGGTTCACAGTGCAGAAGCCTAGAGGCTCCATCTCCAGAGGCCTTCGAGTTCCAGCTACAGCGCTCCCCACCCCCAATCCTGGTCTCCTGCCGGCTACCCACCCTGAGGCCCTGGAACCAGGTGAGCCCACTCCTTGCAGTAAATCCCTCTTGCTCAGGAGAGATACAGAAGTCCGCTGGAGCTGCCACTGGCTCCAGGTCCCTGCAGAACCTTGACTAGTACTGATTTGGGAGACATCTGGAGGCACCCCCCCCCCACCAATATCCTTTCGGAACTCTGCCTGGAACCAGTCCTGCTGTGTCTGCGGGGAAGTAACGGAGAAGCCACCTCCTGCCTCATGTGATCGTAAAGTCCAGAGCCTGGAGCAGGTCTGGCCCACGGCCCATTGATGCCTCCAACTCTTTCCACCTCATCCTCTGTGTCCTATGACAGCAGCTTCACTGGAAAGCTGACCACACCACATTCTGGCAGGAGAGCTGACAGGTGCTCCCAGAGGTTCCTGCTCACCTCCAAGGGGAGGCCACAGATCATGAGCCCAGAGGCCTCAGAGGGGAGAGGAAACCTCTTCCCAGGGCAAAAACCGGACTCCAGTCACAGGCCCAAGCAAAACTGTGGCCTGATGGTAAACCCTGCTTCTTCCAAAGCACCAGAGCTTCAGGGCCATGGAGGGTGCAGAGGTGACGGTCTGGGGGTAACCATGACGTCCGTCTGCAATAGCTGTCCAAGCCTCTAGCTTCAAGTCCACCTGCTCAGCGATACTCTTAGAGATCCCACCCACCTCTACTTCTAAAAGATCCTCCAATAGGGTTTCGTAGTCATATTCAAATATGTCCCTATATAACATGACAGCATTGCCGAGGAGTGGAGCTGCCCAGAATGGGAGCTGACCCATTAATAAATTAAACAAGAAAATTCAAGTATACCTTTTTAGAGATGATTATCATGTTGAAAACAGCAATAAAGTTTAGTGAACAATCTTAGGAAAAATCTTTGTTTTTGCCCAATGTACAACATAGCATATATCATAAACAAAGATTACCGAAAAGTCATTTACAGTGTAATGAAGTTTCATTTATAGCATGTACTCCAAAACAACAGGGGGCAACGAGTTTTGTGTGAAATCCAATTATCAGAGTATTAGGCATTTACGCTTCATATCTGCAAATGTTTTAAAATTACTGCGTTGCCACTAGAAGGAGATGTGTAATGGTGTATGCCAGATAAACTACTCTATACTTTTTTTAATATTATAATTAATGACTAAAAGGATAATAAATAGCATCTCAGAACAAAATGCATTTTGAACAATATTAAATTGTCAAGTATTGTCAGAATCAGTAAAATTAGAGGAATTAAAAGACAGAGGAAGGCAGGAGAGATGACGAACAGGGAGAGAGAGTGACAGCAGCAGGGTCACGGAGGAAACGTCCCCACATTCTGCAGGGAGAAGAGAGTGAATGGGATGAGGCCTGGAGGTGCTGTGGACCTCGGAGAGCCTGAGAGGGCTGGAGAACAGAAAGCTCAGGTGCCAGTGAGCGGCCGGACCGGTCCCAAGAGGAAGGGCTTTGGCAGATTATTGGCTGCAGAGTTAGCCCCAGAGCTGGGCCCGACCTCAGCTCAGGGGAATGTCCAGACACTCCAGACCAAAGACAGATAGGTATGAGGCAAAATGAGGTGCACGAGGAAACAGCCCCTCCATGACAAGTCTCCTTACAGACAGCAAAGGGCGACAGAGGCAGAAACACAGGTAACTGATTTCTCGCACATCTGAAGAACGGAGGAGCTGTCCTCCCTCTGCAAGGCCAGTGGAGGGGGAGATACTCGTGTGAGAAGGTTCCCTCCCACTGAGGGTCAAGGTCACACACAGTCACCCAGTTCTTCACTGACCCTGTCAAGCTGACTCATGTTGGTAGACAGATCCCAGCTCATGATAGAAAGAAGACGTTGCATCTGGAATTCTCTCCTGTCCCCATGTCATGCTGCCAAGTGTCCACTCTACTCTAGAAGGATGATGCCGGGTAAAAGAAGAGTACCCTGGGGACGCACAAATGGCCCATCAGGCACAGAACTATGAGCGTCATGCAGAGCGCACACACCCTTCCCTGAGTCCCACGGCTGGTGAGACAGGACCAGGCAGGTCCGCAGGATGAGAAGCGGGGCTCCCGCTCAGTTTCTGCCCTTTATCCACACGGCTCCGAGCCAGCACCTGCGGCCCCCTTCCTAGAAGCCAGTGCTCTGCTTCCTGCACATCTCTCCCCTCCTGGCATGGGGCTCACTCCTCCCCACCTCCCTACCTCATCCCTGGGATTTCAAAGATAGCCTTAAGTTCAAAGAGAACAGAGAAAAAGAAGAAAGAACTATGGGGCTAAGAAGTTGCATATTGGTTACAGGAAATCAGGGACATGGATTGCTCAGGGGCACATGCAGTGTCCAGAATCTCACTCCTTCTAACAACCATAAAGGAAATAGAGTACACATGTGACTGAGTACCACCCTCATATCAGACCAGAAAGGAACACAGATTTAGGGAGGGAACACAAATACTTTTCAAACCAAGCAAATTCAAACTCTAAATAGAAGAAGCCGGTGGTGGAATCTACCCTGCAGAAGCTGCTGAAAGACTCTGAGTGGGGAATTACTTGCGTTCTATCGGAGGTGAGATGGGTCAAGTGCGTGCACACAACGTAACTCTACACTCCACACTCCGTCCCGGCAGACCCCCTACAGGTGTCTGTGCCTCTTTTCATCCTCCCCTCCAGGCTTGTGTTCTGGTCACTTTATCATGATGATAATTTAATAATTCTTCTTTTATATCCTGCTCTCTAATTCATATAATCTTGCTTATTAGAAGAGTGATATTGTGTTTTAAATGGTACTTGAGTAGCAAAGTCGGCTGTCTCACTGAACAACAGTTACAGGAGGTAAAGCTGCCCCCTCAGTCGTGACTTCTCTGAACAGGCAGTTCCACCTGCCCATGCATGCTCACGTCATTTTAGCACAGACCACAGCTCTCTCTGCCCTGGCCTGCACAGCTCGGATGCCGCGGGATCTGGCCCTGTCTTCTATGGGGAACCCACCCTCTGCCATCCTCTGGAGGGGGCACACAGGAACCAGTGCAGAGCTGTATGGGCTGCACGCTGCCCCACGAAGCTCATGTGCACAGCTTTTACTGCGACAACTGGGACGGTGGCAGAGACCTCAGCTGTCATGGGAAGAGAGAAGCCACTGCAACTTCAAGTCCCAGACCCTGCTCCAACCACACAATCCTAGGACACCCCTTTAATCTGGGGACCAGAAGAGCTGATCTACTGGCAACCACATCAGCCCTGAGGGTCATTAAGCAGCAGTTTCCGTGTAGTAAACTCCTTCTTGAGCTTCGAGGCAGCACCTCACGCCCAGCCTGCCAGCCAACGACAGCAAACACTGTATACAAAGGAAATCACCAAAATGCAGCTTTAGAATGCTTCTTTTTCTTCTTCAAAATGGAAAAGCTGGAAGGGAAAACCCAGCAGGAACTAGCAGACCAAGCTGAAATGCTAAATGCAGTTTCCCCGGAAATATGGCATAAGTACCAGTCACATTCCCAGCCTGGATCGAGTCCAAAGGACTGACCCTCATGGTGCCTAGGATGGTGGACGACAGCGCTGATGCTTGATGCTTCTAGAACCCTGGAGGGGAAGGTGCTTTGGGGAGCTCAAAACAACAAACACAGCCCAGTTCTGAGCAGGAGCCACAGAGCTGGGGTTGGGATGGATTTGGGTGACTATCTTCAGAGGGTGAGAATCGGAGAAAAGGTGGGGAGCCCCAGAGAGAGACAAAGGCTCTACAGTGGCTTTCCTGGAGCCAAGAACCTTCGGACAAGATGGAAGAACGTGCAGCTCGCCCTCCTAAGAAAACCCATGTGACGCTCGGCACGGCAGAGGAGAGAAACCACCTCCAGATGGTAACAGTTTAAGGTGCTGAGGGGAGTTTCGGGGCTCTTAAGGGAAGATGAAGTGATACTACACTATGTGTAAATTAGCGCAGGTGACCTGTCCCCTTGCTGCAGGACTTACGCTGAACTAGAGGGAAAACTATTTAAACATTTCAAATATGGGAGAAAATGGGAAATAATTAACTTGCTTCTTCAAATGTTCTTACACTGGAATTTTCCTGGTAAACGTTCAGGCAGCTGAGCCAGTATGACTCTCTCAACGGGGCCCAAATTAGAAATTATGGAAGGCAGAAAGAACACACTACAACAGAGCAACCCTTTCTGGTGCAGCCTGGTGATACCTGGGGACAGAGTAGTAACATCAGAGGAGCTGCGGCTCTGTGACCTGCTCTGAAATGGGAAGATGAATGTGGTGGTGCCCACACGAGTCAGAGCAGGTGCTCACGCTGAGCGGAGCCAAAGTGCGAAATGTCTGTGGACGCCAAGGACTCAGAGGGACCGTCTCGCTCGCCAGTCTCTGCACTTACATAAGAGTCTAAGAACTGGATGCACAACATCTAATAAGACAGAGAGGAAACCAGTCTCCTTAAAAATGCCAGAGTCACGGAACCAAAATAGACTTCAAGGAACCTTCCAGAATAGCTCTGACTCCAGGGAGCACAGTCATCTATTATTAAACAAAAACACAAGTCTCTGCAAGAATTCTATTAAGGTTGTCTATAGAAGGTTCTGGCGTTTAATCGCTTATAACACATGCTTTTCCTTACTCTGAACCAACACCCCTCTCGCTGCCATTCAAGTCCGCCTCACGACCCTCCCGACCTGGAGGGAAAAACGGCAGCTCTCAAGCCATGTCAGTGCTGCAGGCAGAACATGTTTAATGGATACCTCTTTTTATCCATAATTTGACTGCAAATTTCTTCTGAAAGCACTAAGTGCTTGAATTATATTTCCTTTCTGGTGTTAGCAAAATGTTAACTTCTAATCGATAGTGCAGTCTGAATGTAATGTGCTCATTCATCATGCTCATAATTTTCACGTAAGAATTACAAAGAAGGAACATAAAATTCAAGGTACAGTATGCTCTTCTGGCTAAAACAGAAAAAGAGTCCCTTTGACCCAAGTATTTCCACCTTGGGGAGGCTGGAGTATTTAAACAGCTCCCAATACCAACGTTATCTACTGATTGAATTTTATAAAAGGAGGAATTGATGACTAACTTAAAAGACAAGGTTCTGGAGGTCCATTCACACAGCCCTCCGCAGCCCACCTCTCACTCACAGTGTCTGAGTCAGCGCCGACCGTCCTTCCAATCAATAAGAGCAGAGGAACTAGAGTCAGCCTCCAAGATCCCCTTCAACCGATAAAAATGAAAGATTATACATGCAGGAGTTACAAAAATAGGTCAGATGTAGGTGCCATTTTTATAGGGTTTAAAGCTCATACTAAAAGGGATAAACCATAGGTACAAATGTCTATAATAGAAGCAAAACATAGTGACTCCGGGAGGAAAGGTGGAGCTGCAAAGTGGCCTGGCTCTAGGCAGGAGGCCGGGTGCGTGCAGAGCATGTGCTGTCCGAGCCGAGCCGGACACACCCAGAGCAGCCTCAGAGGTGTGAGGTGAGGCCAAGGTGCATCGAACACCATGAGAGGTTGCTGCCCATCAGACCTGAAAACAGCAGGAAAAATGAGAAGCGAGGCCAGGCCTGGCCCAGGATGCAGTGCTTGAGGTTGATGACGTCCTAGAGGTAAGAACGCCCATGATTCCCGCCCCGCTCCCCCCAGCACCCAGCCCACCAACAGGTCTTTGGAATGTCCCTGGGATCAGACCTGCTCAGAGGGTGGTGACCCAGGAGGAACTGGTCTGAAAAGTCCCCTTTGGGGGTGACACAGCAGTGGGGCTGAGGGCCTTGCAGGGCTGGGAGCCTCATGCCCTCCACCACAGCCTGGAATGTTCAGCAAAGAGGGGGACCCATGGCTAGGGCCAAAGGAGACACACAGACATAAGAATTCTGGTATCTCTCAGCCAAATACCACATGGCAGCCGAGAAGGAGCATGAGGGACAATAGAGCCCAGATTGGAGGCACTGTCCCCGGTGTCAGGGCTGACTTTACCCCAGTACTACTGAGTCAGACGAGGGAGGATATGGCCCGAGATGGGAGGACACAGGAAGGAACCAGACCATCTTCCTGACCCCTGAGGATGGGAGCCGAACACTCGTGTGCTTAGTGACCACAACACAGTCACTAAGCAAAGAGAATGCAGGTCCTACAGGTTTCCAGCCAGGATAGTGAAGGGGCTGCCTCTGAGCAGCAAACACAACCCAGGCAGCATCTGGCTGAACTTCCAGAAGATAAAACATTGATCACGAGCGTCATTTAATCAAAATCAGTTGAAAGTCGTATTGATGGAGAACAGGAAGACAGCGGGCTGACAACAGCTGTCCACCAAGAGACACCTGCTTCACAAAGGAAGCTGCTTCATAAGCCCATTTAAATGACCCTCGTTCGGCAAGCCACACCAGCCACACCTGCCACATAGTCCTCTGGAAAGGTTCCACGTCCGGGTGAAATTCCAGGCAGCACAGCCTTTCAGCACTTTGTGCCTATTGCCACTCTCTTTCTTAACTGCATGTACACATATTCTCTAAGAGTATTTATACGTAGGTCACTACAAAAGACAGTCGGTGTTATGGTCCATTATTTCACTTCCAAGAAACACAGTTCTTTCTGATTGACTTGTTTCAACTTGTTTATTGGTGTTGTCACTAGGAGGGCTTCATTTGTTTCTGGCTGCACAGATTTTATGTTTCTTGATTTCTGTATATCTCAAAACTTTTGTAATGACCCAGATATTCCATGTAACGAAGGCAGGAGTTGCAGCCTGCAGATTTTTGCATAAGATGAGGGCCCACTGGGCAATATAAAAACCCAATTTCCTCATTTTCTCTTTGCAAAGGAAATTATATAACTCCAGAAGTCAGGATTACAAGATCTGTTGCTATGTTCTTCGAATTATTTCTTCGTGGAGAAGCCCTTTTCTTATTTTCTTAAACTGCTCATTAATTCAATAAGGTTATAGCAATAATAATTACTGCTTCCTGCCATGGGCCATAACTATGCATATTAACAGCCAAGCAGTGCCCAGAATTCTGTGAAGTGAGAAGAAAATGCCCAGAAGTGGCACACAGCATCGCACCAGTGACAATTTATTTGGGTGGTGTGATACTTGGACAAGGAGAAAAGCCAAAGAAGATGGCACGTTTGAAGAAGGATTAATGAAGGTCATACATCTTGATCCAGGCACCAAGAGGATACCAGGCTCTGGACAGGCAGCAAACAGCCAGGCAGCCTAGGAAAGCCCGTGGCACAGGCAGAGCCAGTGACGGAGAGAGGGCAGCACCTGAGAGAAGGAGAAACACAGCCAGGGGTGGGCAGGACTGCCGCCAACATCACTAAGCCCACGTGCACGACGCCTCTCTCAGAGCACAGACACACGTGTGCACACACAAGGCTCTCTACCGCTGACACCAAACTAGGCATCTTTCTCAACGCTCTCACCTCCAGGGCCCTCCCCATCTCGGGAGGGGGCAGGTGTTCTAGGCTCCACAGTGAGAGCCAGGGCCTGGGTCCTCGGGTGGTGGTTACTGGGTGATGCTCGATTGTCTAACCCCCCTGTGCAGACAGGGGCAACATGAACGAGCCTCACAAGGTTGCCTCCAAAAGCTGCCTCTCTAGCAAACAACCTGCTTGTCTCTGAAGAAGACAATCTCTGAACATCTTTAAAACACTCTCAAACCACCTAGGAGCTTTTTAAAATATGACCACGCAAACATCCTCACACAGGGTCGAGCCTCTGCAGAACCTCCAGCCCGAGCATAACATAATTAAACCTTCAGAAGATCAGTCTGGAGAGGTGTGGAGATTAGCTTAGCACCTGTAGATACAAGCAGAAGTTAGGGGAGTTTTTTTTTTAAAGCAGGCGTATTTTAAAAGTTTTTAAAATGACAACCCAAAATGTGATTTCTTCAGCATGCTTCTTCCATCTAAACATCAGAGCCACTCTAATTAAGGCAAGTGGAAGCGCTCATCCAATTACTGTAATTACAACATTGATTCACAATATTTAAGCCCTTCTAATAATCCAAAGTGAGTTCATAGTTAATATCAACTATTTGATATGCATCACTTGCAAAATGCATTTTTGCAAAATGTGCCTTGTCATCCTGTGAGCTCTCAAGACGTTCAGAGCCAGCCTCAAGCAAAACGTGCATTCGGCTGGATTTGCCAACTTCACCCAATTTCCAACCTCTCAGCTCAGCCAACACCAGCTGTGCCTCGTTCTTCTGTGTCTCTGCCTCTGACCCCAGAGGCCTAGTGTCTTCTATCTGCTCCCTAATTATTCAAAGCCTCCCTCAGCAACACTCTCTCTTCCCTTCCTTCCTCCACACTGAGACAGCCAAGCACACAAAGCTTCCACCAGTTACTTGCCCTGAGCACACCCCTCAGAGCCGAGGTGAGGCCTGGGGGTGTGTGGCCCGTGGAGTCTGTTCAGGGCAGAGCTGAAACTCTGGAGCTGGCTCCTGCACAGTTCTGCTCCCACAGACACAGGCATTTTCAGGGGGCAAACCAGCCAACCCTGACAGAGATATTGCCTACGGTCAGCATATTGGGGTGAGACACAGCAAGAGGGAAGGCAGGGACCCCAGGAATCTCCTCATCACAATATAAATGAGGCTGTCCCAGTCACTTGAAATACTACCTGGGAAATCTCAATGAACATGTGCATTCTGTGCCCACAGGACAGCTCACAGAGGACAGGGACCAGCCCCAAACAGCCTCAGGGAGACCGGGTAGGAAGGGCTCTGCGGAGCAGCTAAAATAAAGAAGATCGGCAACTCCCATGCACAGCTGGAGACTATAAAACAGTGCAGCCATTATGGAGACCTGTCCGTCGGCATCTTTAAAACATGGCAGCTTTTCACACCTACATCTGTCCCGGCAAGGAAAACCCAGTTCACAAAAATCTTGCATGAGATTATCCATAGCAACGGCAACAGAGACTGGCAGGTCCAACCTCACTCACAGGAACACTGATCACCAGCGAAGGAACCACTGATATGCAGAGGACACCAAAAGCCTGACGACCTCTGAGCAAGATGATTTGCAGCTGGGGGGCGGACCCTCGGGCGATTCGTCCACAGGTACTCCATGCAGAGAAAGAACCCAGCCCATGGTGAGCCTTGGGCACATAGTCATTGTCTAATACTCGCCTCACCTGTCTTGTGCTGTCTCAATAAAAGGCTACTGTGGAGGATGCTCGGAGCTATCCTGCAATCAAGGTCAGCCCGCCTCCTACAAGCTTGTACTTCTAATCCGTGTCTCGCCTGGTTCCTTTCTGTGGCGATCAAGACCAGGGCCATAGGGGTTGCGATAGTGATACACACGCAGTAGCGACCGAGTCCCAGAAACGCCACACCAAGGGAAAGCAGCAAACAGGGAGGACGCCGCCTGTAGTCCCAGCTACGTGGGAGGCTGAGGCAAGAGAATCGCTGACGTCCAGGAGTTGGAGGTGGCTCTGAGCTGTGATACCATGCACTCTACCCAAGGCAACAGCTTGAGACTCTGCCTCAAAAAAAAAAAAGAATAAATAAAAACACAGAGCATGCTCTAAGAATCCATTTGTTTTTAAAGAACAGAAAAATCTATCGCACAGTGATAGAAGTGAGAATGTAGTGGCTGCAGGGCTGTGGGGACCGAGGAATGAGACTTAGCAGACCGGGCTACCGAAGGACCTCCTGGGGCTGGAGTCTCTCCATCTTGTCTCGGGGGAGGCCACCCAATTACGTACTATTGTCAAAATTCACTGAACTGAACATTTAATATCTGTTCGTTTTATTGGATAAAAATTATTACCCAATAAAAATTTATGAAAGAAGAAAATGACAATGGGTGTCCCAATGGACGTATGTTTTACGGAGAAGATGGTGCTCTGGCCGTGGAGGTGAGGGGGGTGACAGATGCAAGGTGGCCCCTGACCTGTGTTTTGAAGGATAAGTTGGTCACTGAAAACCAAAAAGGGTGGGGCTTGGGGCAGATTCAACACAGTAATGCTTCCAGGGAAAGGAAGGGGGATGGCCCAGCTGCAGAACCCACGGGAGGCCACAGAGGAGTCTGAACGGCACCGCTGGAGACAGGAACAGCAGGACGGGCTGGGAATGTTGGCAAGAGCATGGTCAGGAAAGGCTCGGAGACTGCCAGGGAGGCATCCCTGTGAGCAGAGGGAGGCACAGCATGGCCAGCCAGAGCAGCAGCAGAGGCCGCAGAGCAACCTCGACCCCTTTCCCTCCCAAATCTCCAGACAGTATGGAGAAGAAACTTCAAAGAGAAACACTAAGAAGAATCCAAACAGCTGTACAGAAATCTTGAGGATTTCCTGAAAAGCAGAAGCCAATTAGGACAAAAGACTCTGATGCAAGAAAACCTCGTGCAGGGTGCACTGGGAGGCGTGCAGGAAGATCAGGCAGGGCCACAGGCAGGCATCTCTCCTTGCTGGGGACTGCACTCTGTGGACTCACCTGCTCGCTAAAACGAGGTGTTTGTAATCCACACCTGCACTGGAGCACTGGCACAGAAGGACACAAACTGTTAGTTGCTGACACACAGGCTCCCAGCAGAGGTCGAAGCAGGTGGTGCTCAGCCTCCCTGTTGCAGCTCCTGTGAAGAGGTGTTCTCTGCATGCTCCATTCTGTGCCACGGCTATTGGGATTTTGTGCTTTTTACTGATTTGGCTGTTTAAAACTGCCCAAGCATAGAGCTGAGGTGCTGTCTCCACGTCCCCAGATGCACTGTGAGTTCAGTGCTAATGAATCCACAGCAGATGCTAAATCTCGTGTCTTTCAACAGAAACACATGTGGAACAGGGCAGGCATGGACTGGCTGGCGAAAACACCATGCCCAGAGGTGCTGCAGGAACCATGGGTTGGTGTCCAGCATGCACTGTGATTTTCTAGAACATAACTACGGTGAGCCCACTGCCATCAGAGAGTTTCATGAGAAACGCACCTGGACGCCCACATCACGACCCCCACTGGGTCCACACTCTAAGTCCTGAGTAATGACCTCAAGGTGGGAGGGAGCAGCAGCTCACAATGAGCCTCATTCAAACCACCAGGACCAAATCATGTTGTCAAAAACACTGCCCACCAGGGCGGCGCCCATGGCTCAAAGGAGTATGGCGCCAGCCCCATATGCCAGAGGTGGCAGGTTCAAACCCAACCCAGGCCAAAAATTGCAAAAAAACAAACAACCCAAAAAAAACCACTGCTCACCAGGAGGACCCGGAACAGAGCCAGGCAGATGACCACACGGCACTGAGGAAGCTGGAGCTGTGGAGGAAGGACACCACCAACCAGTGGACAACACTGGCGGCTGGGGGTTGGGGAGGCACGAAGATGCTGCCTGGACCCTGTGCGCAGAGCTGCACCGAGGTCTGGAAATCAGACCCTGTCCTCCAAGCCCAGGCAGGAGGGGGCTGGGCACCCAGAGCAGAGCAGGTCCAGGGCTGCAGAGGCCAGACACACACAGCAAAGCTAGGAACCTCCAGGCCTGCCTGGCAGAAAGAAAACCAGAGAGTAAAGAGGGAAGAAGAAAGAATGGAAAAGATAGTCCCAAAATAAAAAACAGAAAACAAACTCCCCAAACTGAAGACAGAGAAGCCACCTAAGGTTGAAAGAGCCACCAAGGACCAAGCAACACAAAGAACAAGAACCAGAGACACTGGCCCAGGATGACGGGACCCATGACGACAGGGCCCATGACGACAGGGCCCAGGACGATGGGCCCATGACGACAGAGCCCATGATGAAAGGGCCCAGGACAATGGGCCCATGACAACAGGGCCCATGACAACAGGGCCCAGGACGACAGGACCCATGACAACGGGGACCATGACGACAGGGTCCAGGACGATGGGCCCATGACGACGGGGCCCATGACAATGGGCCCATGATGATAGGGCCCATGATGAAAGGGCCCAGGACGACAGGACCCATGACAACGGGGCCCATAACAACAGGGCCCAGGACGATGGGCCCATGACGACAGGGCCCATGATGAAAGGGCCCAGGACGATGGGCCCATGACAACAGGGCCCATGATGACAGGGCCCATGACAACAGGGCCCACGATGACAGGGCCCAGGACGACAGGACCCATAACAACGGGGACCATGACGACAGGGTCCAGGACGATGGGCCCATGACAACGGGGCCCATGACAACGGGACCTCACACTGTGAGACTCCAGAGCAAAATGAGTGAAACTGGGGTGGGGAGGAGGAAGCAGTTTACCTGCAAGGAAAGTCGGATCAGAACCAGACTTGCCATTAACCACACTGGCGGGCAGGAGGCAGCAGTTGTGAAGGAAAATGGTTCTGAATTGAGATTCCAATGTTCAGTAAAATTAGATTTTATGTGGGAATAAACATATTTTTAGACATCCAAGGATTCTAAAATCTTTTCCACCCACAGATGTTAACAAAGAGACTTTCTAGAAGAGACATCAGCAAAATGAAAATTGAATACGAAGTAACAGGAAGACACCAAAGATGAGCCCGTGGTGAGAAGGGGCCAATGAAATGCAGTTCAGCAAGTCCAGCTGAGGACACATCCAGCAACCTGACAGCAACTGGACGCCGGCTGCGGGATGTGGAAGACTCAGTGAGGGAACCAGGATATGATGAGCTTCTTGTTACTAAGGTGGGAGAGAAAAGCACAAATCAAGACTCACTGAATATGGCTCAGCGCCCATAGCACAGTGGTTACGGCTCCAGCCACATACACCGAGGCTGGCAGGCTCAAACCCAGCCTGGGCCTGCTAAACAACAATGACAACTACAACAAAAAATAGCCAAGCGATGTGGCAGGTGCCTGTAGTCCCAGCTACTTGGGAGGCTGACGCAAGAGAATCCCTCAAGCTCAAGAGTTTGAGGTTGCTGTGAGCTGTGACGCCACAGCACTCTAGCAAGGGTGATATAGTGTGGGACTCTGTCAAAAAAAAAAAAGACTCACTGAATATATTCCACCCATCCCACAAAACGCAAAGTTGTTCACTAAAATATCAGCAAGCAGAATCATCAAAATGTCATCAAAATGTCTTTCAATATTTCCTTTATCTTTAGGTAAAGAGAAAAGGTCATTGGGGGCCAGATCAAGTGAGTAGGGAAGGTGTTATTTGTTTACTGGCTAAAAACTTCCTTACAGACAGTGCCGTATGGACTGGTGCATTGTCATGATGCAAGAGCCATGAGTTGTCAAAAAGTTTAGGTCGTTTTGGTCTAACTTTTTTTTTTTTTTTGCGTTCTTTTTGGCCTGGGCTGGGTTTGAACCCTCCACCTCCAGCATATGGGGCTAGCACCCTACTCCTTTGAGCCACAGGTGCTGCCCGTTGTCTAACTTTTTCACATAGTCTTTCTAGCACTTCCAAATAACAAACTTGGTTAACTTTCCAATTGGTATATTAATGAACAATCCACAATCCCTCCCATATCAAAAAAGGTAAGCAACATGGTTTTGACTCTTGATTTGGAATGACGGAACTTTTTTGGTCATGGAGAACTGGCTGATTTCCACTGTTAACTATGATGTTCGTTTCAGGGTTGTATTGCTACTCCCATGTTTATTACCAGTGAAAACATGGCCCAACACATCATCTTGCCTCTGCAAAAGTCTTGGCAAACTTCAACTCTCTTTTGCTTTTGTTATTGGTGAGCTCCGTTGAGACCATTTTTGCACACATCTTTGTCCTGCCAAGATTTTCAGTTAAGATTTTCCTGTTTACTTGGTCTTCTATGCTTCTCACAGTAAGGTGATGATTTTGATGCACAATTGAATGAACCTGTGCAATGTTTTCATCAGTTCTGCTTGTTACTCATTGCCCTGACCTCTCTTCATCGGTGACACTTTCTACCATCAGAAAAACATTTGGAAAAAAAATAAAAATAAAAACATTCGGTCCATTTTATTCATGGCTTTGTCCCCATAAACTTGGACTAATATGTCCCCAATTTCACTTCCACTCTCACCAAGTTTAACAAGAAATTTGTTTGTTTGTTGCCCTAATTCAAGTGCCATCATTTTCGCGACGGCACACAGAAACACACAAAAACAATAATGAAGCCACCACTCTGCAAGACACTGCCACACATTGACATGAACTCAGCTGTGAGACGCTGATATGCCGAAGTTATGAATTGTTATTGATTTATTTGTACAGTGCTGCCAGCATAAGCACACGGTGGAAACTTCACGTACTTAATTGTCAGGCCCCCCCCCTTTGTTGTGGCAGTGATCCCCAATTCTCAGGACTTCTTCAGAAATCACAGAGTACCTATCAGCAAGAAGTACTTGTAATGAGTAGTTTTCTACTATGTAGAAAGTAAGAACTGGAAACCAAGAGTAAGTTTCACACACTCCTTAGAGTTACTCACTGTGTCAGCAGCAGGACGCTGCTTCTGGGCTGTCCCCTTGCTGGCCCTGGAGGGGCCCCTGCAGCCATGGCTGGGAAGATAGCCAACACCTCCCTTTCTTTTTTTTTTTTTTGAGACAGAGCCTCAAGCTGTCACCCCTGGATAGAGTGCCGTGGCATCACAGCTCACAGCAACCACCAATTCCTGGGCTCAAGCAAGTCTCCTGCCTCCGCCTCCCAAGTAGCTGGGACTACCAGCGCCCGCCACAACGCCAGCCTTTTTTGGTTGCAGCTGGCGGGCCCGGGCTGGATTCGAACCCTCCAGCTCAGGTGTACGTGGCTGGCACCTTAGCCCGTTGAGCCACAGGCGCCGAGCCGCAAGGTAGAATTTCAATTCTTTTGATCCTGCTGAGGTTTGTTTTGTGTCCTAGGATATGATTAATTTTGGAGAATGTTCCATGGGACAATGAGAAGAATGTATATTCTTTATCTTTAGGATGGAGTGTTCTATATACATCTATCAAGCACAGTTGTTCTAAAGTCTCATTTAAATCTCTAATATCTTTATTTAATTTCTGTTTAGAGGATCTGTCAGGCTCTGAGAGAGGGGTGTTGAAGTCCCCTGTTGTTATGGTGTTGTTATAGGGTATCATATTGCCCAGACTAAGCAACGTCTGTTTCAATAATCTGGGAGCATTTAAATTGGGTGCATAAATATTTAAAATTGAAATGTCTTCTTGTTGCATTTTTCCCTTAACCAATATAAAGCAACCATCATTATCTTTTTTGACTTTAGTTGCTTTAAATCCACATGTATCTGAGAATAAGACTGCAACTCCTTTTTTCTTCTGAGTTCCGTTTGCCTGAAAAATTCATTTCCAACCCTTAATTCTGAGTTTTAATTTTTCTTTTGATGTGAGGTGTGTTTCCTGCAGACAGCAAATAGATGGCTTGTGTTTTTTAAATCCAATCAGCCAATCTATGCCTCTTCAGTGGGGAATTCAAGCCACTGACATTTATTGAGATAACTGATAAGTGTGATAAGAGTTCTATTCATTTTAATTTGTAAAAGTCCATTGGTTAGTTTTGTCTTACGCAGTATTGTGGAAACAAGCTTCTGTCCTATCATTTCTAGGTATTTACTTTGCTGAAGGTCCATTATAATGGTCAGTGTGTAGCACAAGTTCAAATATTTCCTGCAAAATTGGTCTTGTGGCAAATTTCCTCAATGTTTGCATATCAATAAAAGATTGATTTCTCCATCAATTTTAAGCTTAGCAGGGTATAGAATTCTGGGCTGGAAATTGTTCAGTTTAAGTTGGTTAAAGATAGATGACCACTGTCTTCTGGCTTGATAAGTTTCATTAGAGAAGTCAGAGGTCACCCTGATAGGTCTGCCCCTGTAGGTCAATTGGCGCTTACTCCTGGCAGCTTGCAAGATTTATTTTCTTTTGTCTTGACTTTAGATAACTTCATCACAATATGCCTTGAAGAAGTTCTATTTGAGTTGAGGTGACCAGGGGACCAATATCCCTCTGAAAGGAGTACGTCAGACTTTGGTGATATTTGGGAGATTTTCATTTATAATATTCTCTAGAATGGCTTCCATTCCTCTGGCACATTCTTCTTCCCCTTCTGGGATACCTATAACTCGTATGTTTGAACGCTTCACAGAGTTGCATAATTCTGTCAGTGAACGTTCTGCTTTCTCTCTCTTCTTTTCGGCCTCTTTAACTATCTGAGTTATCTCAAGAGCTTTAGCCTCTACCTCTGAGATTCTTTCTTCTG
>CAUYRH010111036.1:0-12472 GCA_963574655.1 Perodicticus potto | reverse complement strand
CTTGTTTTTGAGACTGAGCTTCTCTGAATGCACAATTCTAGCTTGAAAAATATTTTCCTCTCAAGTCAATGTTGTTTCCAAGGTCAGCTATCATTTTAATTGCCATTCCTTTTGGGGTACTCTCTCTTTTCTTCCAAGTGTGCTTTCAAAGAGAGCATCTTAGTCTTCTGTATTCTGTGGATTTACCATCTTGTTTCTTCATATGAGTTTCTTTTCATTTATCCTACTTCATGATATATTCTACTTCTATTTTTTAGAATAACAAAAAATGTTTTACTAACACATGAGGTTCACAGACGTTTCCAGACAAACCGTACAAAGTGATCACAAGCTTTTTTCTGAAGGGGAGAATCTACACACAACAGCAAAGTTGAGTGTTATTAGCGAGCATGGCAATGTTTGTTTAATGTTCCTATTTTGCTTCAAACAATCAAGCTTGTCCATGTCTCAATTTAGACTTGGCTAAAGAGGATTCTAAAGAATTTGTTAGCTGCTTTTAACCAGTGCAATTAGATAACCATAAAAAAGGGGGAAAGGAGCCCATAAAATTAAAATAAAACTACTTCCCCCCTCAAAAAAAAGTAAAATAAAATAAAAAATATCCACAGCCCCGCAGCTAACCCTGACAACTCCCTTCGCTCAAACCATGATGGGGGAATTGAATGAAAGAGAGGGGCCACTGCTTTTAAACATTTTGCAACTATCCAGGTGATACTTCTAGCCTCTGCTCATATTTTACAACAGTGAATCAGGGCATGACACAGATTTGCTAATGTGTATTTAATCACCAAAGGACTGAAGATGTCTGGGCTTTTATTCTGTGATATTTCTAAGACGGTGTCCATAGACATCTTGGCAGAACAGGAGAAGTGCTGCACACTTGATGGATTGATTTAAATATTATTTATCGCATATAGCCTAGCCCATGCTCTAGCTCTTTCTATGGCCTGGGCTTCGTTGGTCTTCACTGCTCCTCTACGTCATTTGCTAATGGATCACCTGGATTGTGAGCACTTAACAAAGCCTGAATCGGTAGCAGAACTGTGCAAATCTATATTGCTAGGGACCATTTATCTTTCAAAATAGCTGTTCTTCACAACTTGTCTACATTAGGATGACAAATGTTGGTCAAGAAACATGCTTTAGGAGCTGCTGTTGGGTATTCTTCTGGAAAGAAGAGTTTGAGTTTAAAAGTTTCTCTCTCAAAGGAGGAATCCCTAGGAGCCACCATTGACTGGCCACATGAAAATAACAGGCTTTAATGCCAGGAACTGGTTCTGTCAACAAATGCTGGGTTTCCGTAAGGATCCTGTGGGACAGTGCAGCCATCTTGTCGGACTCTGAGTTTGGCCTCTGGTCTCATTGCTGGCTCTGCTTGCCTCATGCACGGGTATATATTTTCTACTTCTCCAATCTAAAGATTTCTTCTTGTCGATGGTTCTGGAAAATTCTCGGTCACAGTGTTTTCGAATATGTCTTGCTCCTTCTCTTTCCTCTCCTTCTGGAATGGTTAGAACTTCATGGTATTAACCATGTCTCTTAGCCTCTCTTTAATGTTTTCCTATTTTTGTTCTTTCTACTTCATTCTGGATAATTTCTTAACACCAAGTCACAGTTCATTTATTCTCTCTTAAGTTGTATGATCTGTTTGAACAATGGTTAAATTTTCATTATTCATTTTTATATTTATATACATCTACTTGCATCTTTTTCAAATCTGTTCTGTCATTTTTTATAGTTTTTTTTTACGTTGTTTATATTTTCAGCCATCTTTTATTTCACTAAGCATATTGAATATATTTTCTGGCTAGATAATATTTTACTTAAACTTTTCATTTTGAGATAATTGTAGATTTACAGGCAGTTACAAGAGATAATAAAGAGGGATCCTGTATACCCCTTACATACTTTCTGTCATGATAATATCTTATAAAACTAAAGTACAAGACCACAGCCAGGATATTGACACTGATATAGTCAAGATACAGAATATTATCATCACCACAAGGATCTCACATGTCACTCCTATACAGTCATACTGACTTCCCTTCCACTCTACCCACTTCATAATCTCTGGCAAAGCACTCATTTGTTCCCCATATATTTTTGTTATTTCAAAAATATTATATAAATGAAATAAGACAATATGTAATCTTCGGGATTAATCCCCACACACACACATAATTCTCTAGAGATTGATCCAGGTCATTGTGAATCCGTACAATATCTCATTACTTTCTATTACTATCATATTCCATGATAAAGGTGTACCACAGTTTTTGTAACCATGCATCTTTTCAAGAACATCTGGGTCGTTTCCAGTTTGTGGCTATTATAATAAGGCTGCTATAACATTCATTTATAAGTTGTTGTGTGAACATAAATTTTCCTTTCTGTGAGTTAAATGCCAAAGAATGCAACTGCTGAGTCATTTGAGATGTTTGCATTTTAGGTTTAGAAACCTGCCAAATTCATTTCCAGAGTGACTATACCATTTTAAATTCTCACGCGCAGTGTATGAGGGACCTGATTTTTCTACATCTTCACTAACATCTGGTGTTGTCACTCTTTTTTATTGTAGCCATTCTGATAGATGTGTAGTAGTGTGCCTGATTGCAGTTTTAATTTGCATTTTTCTTATGGCTAATGATTTTAACATTTTTTATGTGTTTATTTGCCATCTGCATAGCTTCTTTGGTGAAATGTCTCTTCAGATCCTTTGCCCATTTTCTGATGAGACCATGATTTTTTATTTTTTACTGGTGAGTTTTGAGAGTTCTTTATACATAACCATCTATCTAAAACAATTCATCCTTTATCCACCAACTGGAAATGCCTCCTTTATCATATTTTACATGGGTGTACATTGGGTAGGTCTATATATCATTTAAATTAATTATTTAATAGTTCTAATAAACAATATTACTGTTATTTTGTTAGTATTTTAAATTTTGTTAGCACTTTAAGTTTTTCTTCTAATAATATTTAAAAGAATATTGTTCATTTTTTTCTTTTTAATTTTCAAGAATTAGTAGTTTTTGGAAATACTTGTATAATTATTTTGAACATTATTTTACTGTGATCCAGAAATACATATTGGCTGGGTGTGGTGCCTCATGCTTGTAATCCTAGCACTGTGGAAGGCCAAGGGGGAGGATCCCTTGAGCTCAGAATTTCAACACTAGCCCAAAAAAGAGCAAGACGCTGTCTGTACTAAAAATAGAAAAATTAGCTGGGCATTGTGGAGTGCCTGTTGTCCTAGCTACATGTTGGGACACAAGAGGATCACTTGAAACCAGGAGTTTGAGGTTTCTGTGGGCTAGGCGGACACCATGGCACTCTAGCCTGGGTGACAGAGTAAGACTGTCTCAAAAAAATAGAAAAAAGTCTTAGGTTGTTTTTACTATCTACATGATAGACATATTCTATAAGTCTATGTAATATTTTAAATATACAAATTGTCTATAAGTGCTTGAAAATAAGACATGGTCTGCGTACAAAAACAAACTTTGTACAAAAACAATTATGACCTAGTCTGTTTCCAATTGACTCTAAAAGGATCGTTTAAGTTGACAACTTAGTTCTTGTGGCTATAATGTTTAAAACTGAAATTTTGTGCCTCGAAATCCATTAATTCTGAACATTTAATAGCTCAAAATAGCAGAGAGTTTCCAAAACTAATTTTAAAATAAACATATGTTCTTATAGACATTTATAAAATATTATGACGTAAAGAAGTGTACAAACATTTTTTTCAGAGAATGAACCCAGGTTTCTAAAGATGTGAAATTATGAATCTAATAAATTTAGCTGCCATTATTACCTTTTCAATTTCCATATGAAATTTACCCACACACATGCACATACATGTATATATACTCTGTATATACATTTTATACAGAAATAGTGTGCACGTATATGTACATACAATATTTTACTTCAATTTGATTTGTAATATAATACATAATAACATATTTGTGTATTCATCTACATGTTTTTCTTGATTTAATCTTTCAGAAACATTTTGAGCTCTCTTTTGTATAGCATATAGATTTTGGTTTTGTTCAAACTGAAAACCAATTACTGTTTTCATATAGTGTAATTTATTTTCAATTACTGACATTATCAATATGTTTAGGGGTGTGGAATAGTTTCTGGGCTAAGTAAATTCACAGGATATTCCAGCTCTCCCTAGCCGAGGCTGCCCGCTCCCACCAATTTAGGCGCTTTAACAATCTTGCTCTTTCTTATTATAGTATTTGGTATGATGACTTTTCAAAAGAAAACAGAAGAGCATCCTTTTGTGGATATATTTGATGAAGATGAAACTGAGAAAAATTTTTTGTTGTCCAAACCTGTTTGCTTTGCTGTATTTGGGAAACCAGTAAGTTATCTCTTTCAACTTGTTATTCAGTAGAATCTTTTATTTTTTAAATCACAACCTTGGGAGCTAACATACAAGAATGAAAACCACGTAGCATGCTATTTTTTGTGTGTCTGATAGATTTTCATTGTATGATTAAAATCGGATATAATATTAGTTATAAACTCATAACTTGTCTTCTCATATAAGTGAAAAGGAATGTAGATTGTATTTATATTTGTTTTTATATTATGGGGAAATTCCTTTATCGAAACACTGCACCATGACGAATGTTGGTAGTATGTTATCTAAGGTTATTTCAGACTTGATTTGTACATACAATTTTCTTTGTAATTTGTGAGGCTTTCTAGAAATGTGAGGGAAGATCGTCCGTTAAGATGAGTTAGGGGGAATATCCTGTTAATACCTGAAGATACTGAGAGGCAGTATGGCTCAGCCTTTACCTATAATGTGTTGGAGGTCTTATGTTGTTTTTACTATCTACATGATACACATATATTCTATGAGTCTATGTACTATTTAAATATATAAATTGTCTACAAGCGCTTTTGTGTTTCCACAAAACAGGAAGAAATCAAAGTGGCTGTTGTAATATAGTTTGCCTTTGTAAGCAGTTCTAGTGAGAACCTCTAATAAGAGCTATTTTCAAGCACTGAGCTAGTTGGTGGTTACCATTAGGGGGCCTGAGTTGGTTAATTACAGTCTCTCCAGAACAACAGAGATTAAGAGCTGGATCCCATCTTTAACTTAATTTTATATAGACCCTGGGACAGATACCAAGAAGCTGTTCCAGCCACTTTTGTTTCTAAAAACATAATATATCCCTTAATATTTTGAAATAAATATGATAATTAAAATATAAAATAAAAAAATAAATGAAAACATAATACAGTTTTAAAAATCAACACTGAAAATAGCTAGATGCAAATGTTACTCCAGGAAAATGACCTTCTATCTCCATGCCGTTAGTAAAATTGCAAATCTGAAAATATGATGCTTTCCAAGGATGTCACTTAAGAAGGATTTTTTTTCCTCTTGAAAATTACTAAATGGAAGTCTGTCAAAACATTCATGATTGCAAACTTTAGGAAGGAAATAAAGTGAAGAATCTCAATAGAATCACAATGATCTGTAATCAAAATTACAGGTTATTTTCTTAATTTAGAAAATTGTATTTAAATCACTTCTGTAGATGTAGCATATGCAAAATTTAGTGAAGAAAATGACGCTATAAATATCTAGGGGGTGCTCTTCATTTTTATGGGGAAAATTACTTTATAACATTGATGCAATTTAATAGTAAACATTAATAGAATCTTTAAAAATTGGTATATCTATTTCACTGGCAAGTGACTGATCTACTGAGTTTTAAGTAACATTTCTCTTTTTTAGGGAGTTGGGAAGACAACATTAGCCCAACAGATAGCACAGGCATGGAAATGTATTCGTGTTGAAGGTAAATTTTATTCCCCCGCCAATATTTTATTATGAAAACTTCAAAATATCCATAAAATGGAAAGACTTATCCAATAAATACCCATCTATGTACCATCTAGATTCTATGAATAACATTTTGGTATATTTGCTTCATTATGCATCCATCCATCAACCCAGTGAATATTATTTTTATAAGAGCATCAGTCCAATTACGTTTTTCCCTTCTCTTAGTTCTAGTGTTATTCATAGAATTTAGAAGGGTTTATGAAATTTCTTTAACTCCATTCTACTGCCTCCAATTCTCTAATCCTATAATTAAAAAAGACTTGGGATATCTGCATTTGGATATCTTCTTATGAAGAATTAGAAGAGAAGGAATTCTCATAGCTTTTCTTGGGAGCATTTTTCAGAATGGAATTATATTCAATGATAATTTATTTAATTTATAAACTTTTTGCATTCTTTGCTATGTATAAGATAGTGGGTTAACATCTTTATTTATAGATATTATTTTAATCAGTAAAACTATTTTTGCCCTAACATAAAAATAAGGAAAATAAGGACTAGGCAATTCATGAAAGTAGAAACAAAAATAGACAATGTATGAAAAAAGAGTTTAACCCATTATTATATTCAATGGAATATTAATTAACATAACACTGATCCATATTTGTCTATGATAATTGCAATGAATCTTTAAAATTATTATAATCATTGCTGGTAATGGTGTTAAGAAATGGGCATTCCTCATGCTGTTAGTAAAATTGCAATCTCAAATTTTTTTTTCAGTAACAATTTGGTAATACATAGCAAATGTAATATTCTAAAATTTTTCTTTCAGCTCACACCTGTAATCCTAGCATTCTGGGAGGCCAAGGCGGGTGGACTGCTTGAGCTAAGGAGCTTGAGACCAGCCTGAGCAAAAGCGAGACCCCGTCTCTACGAAAAATAGAAAAACTGAGCCAAGAGGATCAACGAAGCCCAAGAGTTTGAGGTTGCCATGAGCTATGACAGCACAGCACTCTACCCAGGGTGACAGCTTGAGATTCTATCTCAAAAAAATAAAATAATATAAAATAAAAATTTTCTCTTTTTGATCAAAAATTTTGCCTCTAGGAAATCTTAAAGAATACCAAATATTCCATAGATTATTAACAGCTAGTGACATAATTCAACTCCTAGGTCCTCCTCATGCTGCCATCATTTGTCTGTCAAGGAATGGTGTATTTCTTCCTATAAAGAAAACAAACTATTGGAACTTCAGCCTCAGGGTCCCTCTTTTCTTCCGTCCTTGGTTCGTTCCTTCCTCTCTCTCTCTCTCTCTCTCTTTCTCTCTTTCCTTTCCTTTGTTTTCTTTTCTTTTCTTGACACCTTGTCACCCTTGGTAGAGTGCTGTGGCATCATAGCTCACAGAAACCTCAGACTTCTGGGCTCAAGTGATCCTCTCGTCTCAGCCTCCCAAATAGCTGGGACTACATGCACCCACTACAACATCCAGCTATTTTTAGAGACTAGGTCTTGCTGTTGCTCAGGCTCATCTCCAACTCCTGAGCTCAAGCAATCCGCCCCTCTCGGCCTCCCAGAGTGCTAGGATTACAGGCGTGAGCCACTATACCTGACCCAGGGTACCTCTTTGTTACCCATTTTAACATATCTTGATGGATACTTTCCCTTTATATAATCAATGTATAAAATTAATGGTCTCTAGATAGAAATATATAGTTATAAAAGTGTCTGGATTAATAATAGTAGTGTATTCTTTTATATGACACTTTATAATTAGAAATCAGTGTCAGATACACCATCTCATTTCATCCTCACATTCTCTTGCGTACTACACAGGGCAGGGCATATGTGTGTAAAGGATGGAGGTGTTTAGATAGGTAGTGACCCCAGGATTCTTTAGCTAGAGAGTGGCAGAGGCAAGTTCTCTATGGAATACATTGTGCTGCCTCTACTTTGGTTAGGGTTAAGTGACATAATATGTGTAAGTTTATAAATTTGCTTTGTAAATTCTAAAGTGATATACAAACATTAATCTTTGTTATGACACTCGAATGGGTTTCTTATTTTGGCAATCCTAAAACCAGTCTGTACTAATATTTTGAATTCACATTTCAGCTTTGTCAGTTTTGGAAGAACAGCTTATGTCTGACACTGAAACGGGAGTTATGGTAAACAAATCTAAACTTCAAAGTTACTCTGATTATTAAAAAAGCTCTGCATTCCATGTATATAATACAGTAATGTACAACATCTTTGCTTGTGCTTAGGTGCAATCAATGTTGGTCAGTGGCCAAAGCATTCCGGATGAACTTGTCATGAAGCTGATGTTGAAGAAGCTCAACTCCCCAGAAGTCTCTCACTTTGGTATGTTTATTCTTATACGCCTACAACCCACAAATTAGCCTTAAAACATATGCTCTGTCTGAGGCACAAATAGTTTCTGGAGTTACTTTTTATTTTGTTTTAGCATAGGAATCTCAGTGACTGTATTTACTTGAGTAATTCAGAGGGTTTGATTTGCTTGTTTGGTTTTGTTCTCCAGGTTGTACATTTGTTAAAAAATAATAAGTTAATACAACCTAATTTTACTTAGCGTTGTATTATCCAACAAATACATCAAGAATCTGCCGAGATCCATCTCACGGTGCTGCTATGCTGAATGGGTCCCAAATCACCCTGAGTTTTATCAATGGTCAGGTTTCTCTGCATTAATCCACAGTCATAAGGCAGACGTGGGAACTGGCATGGCATTCACTTGCCCTGTAGCTCCAGATATGAGCAGGCTTCAGCATGTTCATCCGGTCTACCTTCTGACTCTTGACCTGATAAGTCTCCCTGTACTTAAATGGATGCCGAACAAGAGCTTTGTGTGTGATGTCTCAAGACAAAATTCACTGAAGCCCAGAATGATTAAAAAGGAAGAGCAAACTCTAAGATATCTGCAAAAGAAGAGAGGAAGAATAAAGATAAGCTTGGGACAAAATTATCCATCTGAAATAGGCTTACTGAATGAAAGAAGAGAAATTTAGAAAGCTGCTTTATATTCTCAGTAAGACAGGGCATTGTAAGTATTAAAAATGTAGGGATACAAAACAAAGTACCATAAAATAAAAACCATGACTGTCAAAGCAAGTCAATCGTGAAAGCAGCAAAAGCAAACTTGTCTGTGCAAATTTTATCTATGTTGTCTATATCTGTAGATAGAAAGATACCTTTCTACACAGACTATGTGATATAGAGGTGATGTACAGAATAGACTATCTCTATACATATATATAAATATATCTTTGTATATCATGGATTATGTATAATCTATACGTATGTAGATTAAGTATGTAATATAAAAACATCATGATATAAATAGATAAGACTTACTTGTAAACTACCTATTTATCTATCTATTCATCAGAGATGGAGGATGAACTTAGGAAAAATACCCAGAATATGAAAGATAAAAAGAACAATCACAGAATTCTATGAACTTAGGTCAATAAATGTTCTCAAAAAGCGTAGTAACTGAAACTGAAACATGTATGTAGGCAGGTACATAAATATCCATTTGTTTATACTTTACTGCCCTTACCTCTTGAAAACTTTAGAGTGGTTTATGTGGCTACAATAAAGATGGCATAAATTAGAAGTATTGAGAAAAAGGAGAAAGAAAAAAACATTAAAAGAAGAAACTTAGATGTGCCACTCAAAGTGTTCATTACCTTGTAAAATTCTTAGTGGAGAACAGTTTGAACAAAAGTAAAGAATTTAATATAAAGATATCCCCCCAAACACTGACTCCACCACCCAGCTTCAGTAATGGCAACTCTTATCTAGTCTGGTTTCCCCTCTCCCAACCTATTGTATTTTGAAGTTAATTCATATCATATCAGTTCATCCATAAATTTTTCAGTGTGTGTCTCTGAAAGATAAGGACTATTATCACATTACCATTATCACACCTAAAAAGTTAACAGTAATTTCTTAATATTCATCATCATCTACTAACCAATCTACGGTCAGATTTCACTACTTGCCTCGCAGATTTTTTTTTTTAGTTGATTTTTTTTTTTTTTTTTTGAAGCAGGATCCAGCCAGGTTTCACATATTTTGCAACTGATCGGTATTTTTCAAGTCTCTTTTCATCTATATCTCCCCTACCTCTTTCTATCTTCTTTTGTTTTTCTTTGTTGAAAGAAACTGGTCATTTGTTTTATAGAATTCCCACATTTTGGAGTTGGCAGATTGGATCCCCAGGTATTATTCAATGTACTCTTCTGCGCCCACTATTTCTAGTACAGTGGCACTTGTCCTGAGAGCTGGAAGAGGAAAAGTGATATCAAGGATTTCTTGAATCTGGGGGCCACGCTCTCACTATCTGCTTTCATGGCCATTTTCTAGGCGTGGAAAGCTGGGCTCATGTAAGTCTACAGTGAAGACAGATCTAGAGCCCCTTCTGCCCAGCCTCCCTCACCCATTCTCTAGCATCTCTAAAGGAATTTTTTTTAACCCAGAACTCTGATAAACATAGTTTGAGAGTCTCTGTTCAAATTCCCAGCAAAGATTCTCATTCTTTATTCGCTCTTCTCCAGTAGCCTGGTTGAAGGTGGGAGTGTTATTGGAAGGGACAAGTTCTCAAAACAGGGATATAAACTTGGGTCAGGGGCTGGATAACGCTGGATAATTAAGGACTCCAAAACCCCTAAAGAGAGATGTGTGCTGCAGGGACATTTCACAGTAGCGTATCCCCAAATTCCATTTTAATTTCTTTCTGTATCAGAACCCTTTTATTCTTGGATCTTCCATCACTATTTTAAAAGTCTCTATAAAATCCATAGTCTTTTCATTCACAATCTCTTGTGTTTTGTTGGCCTTTAACCACAATCAGCATCTGGGAGCTACATTCTCACCCAAGAGAAAAGGGTAGACTCGACGTCTGGGCATCCTAAAGAGTCCACTCTGCTTTCTTCTTCTAGATTCTGGAAAAACTCCTTTTCCTCAGGGAGTTATAGACGGCCTCGGTCTGGGAATTCCCTTACGGATGGTCCTGTAAGTCATTGGTCACCAAGTGCCGTCTGCTCTTATCAGGCTGGCTTGAGGTCAGACAGGTAGCAGGGCTGTCTGGACATGAAGCCAGCTGATGCCTCTGAACCTCTCAGCACTTCAGTCTGAAAGCAATAACCTGCCGTATTCAGTTTTATGGAAATAGGAAATGCCTTCTCCTTCTCATTGCACAAAAAAAGGGGGCCAAAAAAAAGGGGGTGCCAATGATGGTGTTGGCCAGTGCCAGTTGATTTCCTCTGTGCGTCTTTCAGCTTTCCATTGGTTTGGGTGATTGCTGCTGGGAAGTCACCTGCAAAGAGCCTCCTCTTCCTGTGAGAGCATCTGTGGAGTCTCCCAGCAAGAAGTGCCATGGAGCCGCCATGCCTTCATCCTCAGCATGGGAGGGCAAGAGCTTCGTAGTGGTCTCAGGGAGATGTGGGGTGGAGAGGGCAGTTCCTCGTCTATACTTTCACCCTCACGCGTGTCTCTGGAATTGGAGAGGTTGACAGTGGCTTTAGCACTTCTTGTCTTTTTGATAAGCAATGCCCCCACGCCAGCCCTCCACGACTTCCCAGACTTGGGTCTAGAAGACTGTTATTCCACTCTGCATCTGCAGTAGTAAAACAAACATAAACGACACAACTGCCTATCCCACACCTCATCCCATAGATATACTCCTAGGGTCTAGAGGAGAAGTGATGATACTAGATATGCCTCAAAGGGGAAAGCCCCCCAAATCCATTGCTCAGAACATCAGGCAGACCAATAATGGCCTCTCAGGAGAGATAGATCCCATGCAAATAATCCACTCTTCTGTTGCTTCCACCAAGGTATGAAATTCATTCAAATATACAGCTACAACATGAGGTTTGGCATCTCCGCATCCCTCAGACTGTCTCATAAATTCCCCAGGCAGTGGCAGTGGCAGTGGCTGTAAAAATAAGCCAGGTGTTAGGGAGCGTGGCCAAGCACCAAGCGTCTTCCTGTGATCCACTTGGGATACACAGATGTTGCTTAGAGGGACAATGTGTGGACTCTGGAGACAGATGATCTCTGGATTGTCCTGTCAGGGGCAATGAGCTGGGAAAGAATTGGACTCAATCCAGAGCTAGGCACACAGCCCCACCTCCCACCCCCACGTAGCCCACCATTACAATGCATCAGACCTAGGGTTAATGCCAGCCATCACTTCCCGGGGGAAGGACTGGTCAGAGACTTCAAAACAAGTTCAAATAAGCTTGCCAATCAACTGGAGGCTACACCAACGAGAGTGAAGGTGCCAAACCAGATGGGGGGTGTGCGGAGGAGGCGGGAGAGCAGACAGCAGGAAGCAGCCCGAGGGGCAAACAGAACGGCCTGGCCGGGTTCCTGAGATGGGGGATGCAGTGGCTACACTTTTGGAAAAATGTCCTCGGCTCAATGAATAAACCTCAAAAGGAGGGATGCCTTCAATGCCACTATTTCTTTTTCTTTTTCTTTTTTTATAAAGAATTTTATATTTTTTTTATTAAGTCATATACACATAGAGCATGAATATATTTATGCATATGTGGGGTACAATGTGTTGATTTTTTTAATCAATCTGATGTGCTTACATCAAACCAATCAACA
>CAUYRH010111035.1:0-10556 GCA_963574655.1 Perodicticus potto | reverse complement strand
TTCTGATCCCCTGACGCCACTCCTTGAGTATTTTCTCAGGCCATGCACCCTGTATTGAAAAATAAAGGGTTTTCCCTGTATTCTTGTGCTATAATTGGGTTTTAGCCTTCATATGAAAGCTATAAATTAGCTCTATATTAGGGCTGAGTACATTGGGAGGGGAGGGGAGGGGGGAGGATGGGTGGAGGGAGGGCAATTGGTGGGATCACACCTACGGTGCATCTTAGTAGGGTACTGGTGAAACTTATCAAATGTAGAGTATCACTGTCTTTATATAGTGATTAAGAAAATGCTATGAGGGCTATCTCTCACAGTACGATCAAAATGTTTCTGATTGTATATGAAGCACATTCTGCCCTATGATTGCACCAATGTACACAATTATGATTGAATAAAATTATTTAAAAATAAAATAAATAAATAAATAAATAAAAAATAAAAACACTCTCTGCCCCACTTCCCTGGTTTGATTTTCCTTTTAGTACTTTTTTACCATTTGAACATTCATTTCGTACATTTAACTTATTTATTTTATTGGATTGCCTGTTGCCCCATTAGGATGTGTGCTCCATTGGCATAGAGATGTTAGCCAGCCCTGGCATCTAGAACAGTGCCTAGCTCCCTCTACATGACCAATTTCTATTTGGTATTGAATGACTTGTGTCCTCATGGGCTGAGAGACCAAAGCCCCACTTGGAAAATGCAGGTGTTAACTCTGAGCTGGAAAGGAGACCGGTGTTTCTTGGTCTTTACAAAGACCTGGGATAGGGCGGGACGGGGCCCAGTGGTTCACTCCTGTAATCCCAGCACTCTGGAAGGCCTGGATGTATGGATTGCTTGAGCTCAGGAGTTCAAGGCCAGCCTAAGCAAGAGTAAGACTCCATGTCTAAAATAATAGCTGGGCGTTGTGGTGGCCCCCTGTAGTCCCAGCTACTTGGGAGGCTGAGGCAAAAGGGTTGCTTGAGCCCAAGAGTTTGAGGTTGCCGTGAGCTATGATGCCACAGCACTCTACCAAAGGGGTCAAAGTGAGACTCCGTCTCAAAAAAAAAAAAGATCTGGGATGACCAGAGATTTAAGCCAGGACAAAGGATCATTGCGAGGCCTTGATCCCCTGCAGCTCCTTACTGTGGTGCTCTCAGGAGCCCCGTCCCTGTGGCCAAGACTTCCATCACACACTCTGCCTATAGGAAACCCCATTTTCTACCTTGGGCACTGCAGAAGTGGTTGGTCCTGAGAGAGCCTCCCTCCCTCCTGGGCATCAGTCTGTGGTCAGGTCCCACAGACTCGCCAGGCCCCATAGTGGAGGGTGTCATGGGTTAAACAGGCAGTTGGGGATTGCTCGGAACGCGCCCCACCCGGCCTTCTGTGGGAAATGCGTCTGGCCTCCCTCAGCTCCCCCAGGACAGCCCATTTGTGGAGTGGGATGTGAGAGCTGCCGGCCTCCAGGACGCACCCGTTGGAAAGAGTTTCTCCCCTCGTGCAGCTGTTTAAAGGCTAATCTTTTAGCCTCACATGGGCTGAGAGTGCAAAGTTGAATCCAAAAAGGACTCAATTCAATCTCATTTCCTCCTCCTTTTGATCTCTTCATTTCCTATTTCACTTCCTCTGACAATTTCCTCCTTCCATTCCCAGAACAAACAACTCTCACTGTGGCACTTGGCCATTTTCAATCATTTTCCCAGACACCGAGCTTCTCATTTGGCTGCCGTTCACCATCACCCTGTGGACGTTCCAATAAATGTCAGGCACAGGCTGTAGAAAAGCAGGGTTGAGGACCTCGCCGTGGGCCCTGTGGACCCTCTCGCCTGGAAACTTGGGTGTAGCCAGGGATTTCAGCCTATGAAGTCCTGCGATGCTCCAAAAGGAAGGTGACCATGAAGCAGGGTGTTTTTACAGATTTCCACCCATGGATGTTTCAGAGCTGCTGAAATACTGCTTTCAGCCAATTGTATTTTATTTCCTTAATGAGCTCATAGGTGAGATCCAAATATTAAGAAAGAAAGAAAGGAAGGAAGGAAGGAAGGAAGGAAGGAAGGAAGGAAGGAAGGAAGGAAGGAAAGAATGAACGAACTAAAACATTCTGCAAACTTCTCTGTTATATTTTGACATCTAAGTCTCAATGTGAAAGGGTTCCTGAACTAATCATATTAGTAAAACTGGCAAGATTAAAAGAGCCATAAACACACACGCTCAGTGTTTCAACATCCATTAAAATGTATACAGCAGCCTCCCAGAATATTTAATAGGCTTATAAGATGACTGAACGTGAATTCATTCATCTCAGTCAAGTCAGGTTATTAAGATACACATGCTAAGTGATTTGTCCTATGTTTACCCTGTGCTGGGAAAATGGTATCTGATTTTGAAAAAAAAAAAATGCAGAGCTATTCTTTGTTGGAAGAAATGGGAGTCAGGACCCTACCCCACCCCCAGTTTCCACGCTGGCTTTATCACAGGCAAACTGCTTAGTCCCTGTGGGACTCAGTTGTCCCTTTGAGAAATTAAGAGGGTTGTCTGAATGATCTCTATTGTTTCTTCCATCCCTGACCTCTTTCGATAGGTGGAGAAAAGTAGTGGTTAGGAATATAGATGCTGGCATGAGACAGGGTACAAACACTGCCTTGACGTGGATGTGTAATGATGGAGCCTCAGTTTCTACATCTGTAAAATGGGGCCAATAATAGAAGGTTACAGTGAGGTTATCTGTATGAATCATGGTACCCAGTTAAGTGCCCATTCAATGCTTTTTAACTTTAGAAAGTAATGACCTATTAGGCATTGTAGGGAATGGATTACATTCCTGAATTGCACTTTATATACATTATTTAACTTACTTCTCACCACAGGTGGAGGTAACCTTGATTTGCAGATGAGAAACTGAGGCCCAGAGAAGTTAACCAATTTGCCCAAGTGACAGAACAAATCAGACTGACTGGGTTCTGGGCTCCGTCCCCCCAGAACCTATTAACCTACTACCTCCACTCTAGTTCCAAAGTATTTAGTATCCCTCAGAGATTCTAAGTACAGATGCGAGTATTTAATGTCTCACTGTTAACCTCTTCCCTTTTGGAAAGACAAAAGGAGTTGGATGATTTTCCCCTCTCCCCAGTTTCTCTGAAGTTTGGAACTAGGAAACTGGAAATCAAAATTGTGTTCTCGATACCTGTTTTCTCTCCTCTGTAACTGAAGCTTTGTCGGTCAAGGGCAGCTTTTGTTCTTTTTTCTTCTTTTTTTTAGAGACAGAGTCTCACTTTGTCACCCTTGGTAGACCGTGATGTCACAGCTCACAGCAACCTCCACCTCTTGGGCTTAGGCGATTCTCTTGTCTTAGCTTCCCGAGTACCTGGGACTACAGGTGCCCAGCTATTTTTTGTTGCAGTTTGGCCGGGCCAGGTTTGGAACCTGCCACCCTGGACATATGGGGCTGGTGCCCTACTCACTGAACCACAAGCATGGCCCTGTTCATTCTTATTATTTTTTCAGTTTGCCAGGACTTTGACACAATAGAGTCACATCTTTAGAATGAACGCATACCCCAGCCAAACTGAGCCAAGTAGAAAATCAGTATTGTGCCTGTATTTAAACTGAAATTTCCCTAGCATGTCACTGTTGGTGTTTTGGGCTGGACAGTCCTTGGCAGTGGGGGCCTTTCCTAAACATCTCTCAGCCTTTAGGGATTTAGCAGCATCCTGGCTTCTAGATGCCATTAGCGACCCCCACTTTCCACACACCCCTCACTTGCAACAATCAAAAATGTCTCCAGGCATTGCCACATGTCCCCTGGGGAGCAAAGCCACCCTTGGAACAGAACCATTGGTGAGCTGAAGGATGAAAGGCCAAGGTGAAGTATTCTTTCCACTCCTCATTGCTCTCTTCAACACATACTTTTTGGAGTTATTTTGGTTCTGGTAAGTCATTGTTTTATCTGGCAACATCCTAGCAGGCCCAACACTTGCCATCTTGAGAAGCTTTTGGTCTGGAGGCAAACTTGCCTGGACAGAAATACCATTTTTTGTCCTTGTGGCTCCTCTGAGTGTTTTCCTTGGGGCACTAAGGCAGCCATTTTCAAAATGGTTTCCCCAACTTTCAATGGGGCCAGTGCCCTCTGCTGGAATGTTTGTCAGCCTTGCCTCAGAGTAGCTTGGATTAAATAGTTTGGAAATTGGGAAAACCCTAGAAGCACATGTAAGGGTCAATCAGACAATCCAATTCACAGGAAACTTTTGCATTGGCTTCCTTTGTAATAAGTAACTTTTGGTACAAGCTTTCTGATTTCTCAGCACAGCTCATTATTAATAATTATTATTATTTGTAGACTAAGACTTTCTTTCCACCTATAAAGCCATCTGGTCTTTGGTTGATAATGATAATAACCACATCAACAAAACCTTGCCTAATATTTACTGAACACTTAACAATGTACTAGGCACAGTGCCTTGTAGACCCCATCTCCCATGCCCCTCAGTAGCTCTCTGACAGAGGCTATTTACACATGAGGAGGCCAAGACTTGAATGAGGAAGTAATTGACCCAAATCCCACTGCTCATGATGATGAAGAAAGTCCACAAATCCATACCCATATTTCTAATCGTTTCCTGTATTTCCATATTCATTTATTGTCTTTTCTTTTTCATTCAATCATGAAGTTTTCTTCCTAAATGTGATGTGGATGCCTGCTGTCATTTTGAATTTGTTCCCATTTATTTAAAGCAGATCTATATTAATACATTTTTAACCTAACTATTGCTTTTAGCTTCTGAAACCTCAGGAAGATAAGTTGCTTTTCTCCAAATGGGGACTTGGATTCTAGATGGAGAATTCTAAAAAGGGACTAGATTCCTAAGCATTTAAATTGCTCCCGAATGTCTCCCAAAATACTACAAACGAATATCATTCACGTGCATCAGAACATAGCTGAATATACTCCAGACATTGTAATTTACAGCCTTTCTTATTACTTTAAAAGCCTAGGATTCTTGTAGAATATGGTTTAGTGGGTCAAACATTCCCTTTCCTCTCATTCATCAGGCTTTGATCTCACGTTAGCCCTGAACATTGGCACGCCTGGCCAGCAACCATGTTCTGGGGGATCGTACACACGACAGGCCCCCTTCCGTTTTACAAACCCGCGTGAGGACGTGGGTACCGCAGCCCTGCCTGGGCAAGCAGAGGAGGTATTGAATTCCCCGGGTCCTCACTGCCCCTCTGTCTATTATTATTTTATAGTTTTGTTCTGCATTCCTTCCACTCAACCTCCAGTCCATAGAAGCCTGTTTCTTTATTAGTTGCATATGTCTGCACCCTTTTACCTCAGCAGAGAAAGACAAAATATTCTGGAGGGCTTGGAGGCCCGGGATGGACAGCTAATCCATCCCCAGCTTGAACTAATCGTCAGGCCGACGTGCTATTGTACTGGGCCCTGTTCTGTGCAGCTGAGCTGTGGGGTTTCAATTTGTAGGAGCATAAACAGATACTAAAGTTGGAAGACCGGCTCGGTCATTTGTTAGCAGAGTTCAGATCAAATTATCACAGTGGTCCCCTGCTGACAGCCTGAACAATTACCTCCTTTTTTCTTGATCTTTAAATGTTTTCTGTTTCACTTAAGCCTCAGTAAATAGTTTACTTCTCATGGGCTTCATTTATTGACACAGAGAGGCTTGATTTATTTAATTGTGTTTCTCCCTTGTCTTCTCAGGAAGGAGTCGTAATGTTTTGTTGAAATCTCCCCCCCCCCAACCCCCCAATGATAAGTTTATCGTGGTAGGCTGAGGAAGCGGTTTAATGATGTGACTATAAATTATCTGGCTTTTTAATGAGAAGTTTAGATGCCCAAATTCTAAAGCCAATTTTTAAAGCTTTAAACTAGGACCCAGCCTCTGTCGCTCAAGAAGGTGGAGCTCCAGAGTCAGAAACTGATACCAAGAGGTTTGGGGATCTGAAATTCATAACTGGATTATTCAAAAACCTAGACATTTGATGATTCTTTTCAAATGAATGGGAAAATGGAGCACACTGTGTCCGTCGTGTCTGCCCTATCACGGCACAGATTCATTGATGTTCTGCGCGAGTTCACCGGCATTAACTCCAACATTTGTTTTCACTCTTTTCTCCCTCCCCCTAGTTTCAACCCTTGACTTTCACTCTCCCCTGGTTACATTTGTCTGCTTCTTACAGTCCTACTGGGACGGATTCATCATCATTTGCTAACATATCTGTCTCAAAATCTCAGCTTTGATCAGCTTGTATTTTATAACTTACATCTGTTCTACATTTAACCTTTTGTAATGCTGTTTTTCAAAAATATTACCTGATCTAACAAAAGAATTGTACCAGAGCAAGAGCTCCAAAGTGTAGATTTAAAGGGGGAAAAAAAAGAAAGAAACCCCAGCAAACATACCTGCCTACTTGACCGGATTTTTATTACTCTTCCAGAGTCACCCTTTCATTAAATATATAAATCCATCATTTCTCCCACCTGGTGATGGGACCTCTGCTGGTCCAGGGGCTTTGCACTCCCCGTCTGCTTTGGGCCGGTCATCTTGACCCTTCCTTTCCCTGAAAATTCATGCCAGAGATGGAGGCTGCATGCAGGGTGCTTCTGGCTGAAACTGGAGCCGGACTTCCTGTCCTGCCGGCCTGTCCCAGAGGGGGGACCAGAGGTGCCTTCCAGCAGGTTCTGACTTCCAAGAGGTTTGGATCCAATTTCAAGGTGCTTATTTTATTTTAATAACGTTTATATATTTTTACCAATGAATTAGGAAATATTTAAGACACTGTACGAGGTATTAAGAAGTCATATAATAAACACCCAGGTACCCACCCCCCAGTTTAAGAAATAAAATATTAAAATACAACAGGAGGCCCTTTCTACATGTGTTTCTACCCAGAATACACCCTCCCCCTCCCTTTCTCAGAGGAAAAAGGCTGCCCGGGGTTGGGATTGCCCATTCCCAGCTAATTCTCTCCACTTCAGCTACCTAGGAATATTTCTCTACACAAGATTTTCAATATTCTTTTGCCACTTCCTTTCTTTATTGCCATAAAATAATCCATTGTATAATGAAGGTTTCCATTATTTTCGACTTTCTTGCTATCACAAGCGGTGCTTTGTGAAAATTCTTACACACGCCTCCTGGGGGACATACGTGAGAGGCTTTTGTAGGCTACAGGTTGGAGAGGGAACAGCTGATTCGTGGGAGAGACACTTCCCTATTCGATAGTTTATTATATGACTAGATATTGCCAAACTCTTTCCTGGAAATGGTTGTATGATTTCACACTCTTGCCAGTGCTGCTGGAAACATCATGGTATCTGGTAGCAGTTTTAATTTACATTTATTTGCTTAGTAACAATGTTGAAATGAGATGATGCAAAGTATAATAACGCTGCTTACCAAGTGGCTGGCACATAGTAAGTATTCCATTGATGTTCATTATCATTACTATTATATCACACAGCAAGCCTGGGAGGTAGTTAAAACAATGATTACACCCATTTTGGAGAGGGGAGACCAAGATTGGAAACATTCTAGCTAACATGCTAGATCCAAGAAAAATGTAACCAGTATGATGATGTGGCCTGTGGCACCTGTGATTCAAAACTGAATTGCTGGTGTTGCCACCCCACGGAAAGACTACCGCAGGGGTCAAGTCCGGGTTAGGGCTGCCGTCTTGAACAAGCCCTCCCATCTTTCCTAGACACTTGTACACCCACTCTAGATCCAGACCCAAAGCAGGAACGTGAAGTTCAGAGGGGAGCTCTGCTCTTAGGCACAGGGCTTGCTGAGAGCACAGTTGGCCACTGGACACCCCAACCTCCATTTATCCCTGTGGTGGAGGAATTTCTCCCTCCTCACTTCCAGCCTGCCCCCTACAATACATCCCTGGAGGCCATAGATGTCTTTACCAGCCTTGAAAGGCAAGAATCGAGTCCTGCTTCCCACTGGCAAGCTACAGAAAGATGTCTTTGAAGGCGCACGTGAGTCGTTCTGATGATTGATGGTAATGGCATTGAAGAAGAGGGCGCCGCTGAGGAGGAGGAGGACGAAAGGGAACCCACCAGGCATTTTTCTCTTTCTATGTGCCAAGCACCCTTTTTATAGACATTCTTTGTCCTGTTTAGAGCTCATGACAACTCTGTTACGAAGCCGGTACAGTCCCGCTAGGGTTACAAGAAACACAACTTATGCTCAGGGGAAGCCTGGTTTGGGGGAAGTGCCCCCCAAAACTCTCTTTCTCCTTTAAATTACTAAATGAATTTTCTCCAACAGAGTAAATCACAAACTCAGCCAATTAGTCATTTTTGGCTTCAAACACCCAGGACCGTCAAGATACAAGGTAGCAATAAACTTGAAGCTCCGTGTCTGAATCCCCATTCACTCTAAGAAAGTTTTCAGGTGGGACTCTGGCCACAGGATCTGGGGGTCAGGTGATGGTTTGGGCTCCATACTCTGATGCTTTGGGTTGAAGAAAGGACACTGGCGGCCCCCTGCCACCACTCTGAGGCTGAGGTCAGACCCCACACCTTTTTCTCTTACGATTTTCCGAATTCATGGGAACAGCTAAGGTTGCTAAACATGTCTCTCTTGAAGGGGCAGAAATCTCTCTCTCCCTCTCTTTTATTTTTTTTGGTGTGGATTTGTTGTGCCAAATTCTACCCTTTGAAAAATGCAGAAGCCCATTAAAGATTAAGACTACAAACAAGCTTAAAACACATCTTAACGGCATTCACAAAGGTCGCAGGTGTAGGCAGGTCAAAGTGATATCTTGTTCTCCTAAATATTTCAACAGATAAACAAACTTCTGATTGCGTTATCTGTTCAAAAAATGACTTTGAACTTTCCGCCAGCGCCGCCCACTTGGGCTTTCTCAAACCTGCAGAGGCCCAGCCCACAGATAAAGGCTGAGTGGTCCCTGAGGCCCAGGCCCTTTCATCTCACCTGAGCTGTGTACACGAGCCGTTTGCTTAGCTTGACTCTGCTATCCTGAGGACCTTTTAAAAATCCTCCCATTTATGAGGCTCTAAAGCCTAATCTGTAAATAAGCCAGGAGAAAAATGTAGATTTGAGCAGCAGTCGGAGTGCAATTCACTTTCAGACTGGCTGGTTCCTCCCTCTCACTTCATGATTCTCTTTGGCTCTCCTCTTCCCTTCCCCACCTCTCTTCTGCCCTTCAGCAGATAATAAAAGTACAAAAAAGATTGGCTGTATTTTGTATGTGGACTTCTAAAGTTTGCATATCAAGAAAGACTAAAATCTGGTGGTGGAACGGGATTGCCTGGGTTTGAATTCTGGTTGTGTAGGTCCTAGCTGTGTGACCCTTGGCGATTTACCTAACCTCTCTGTGCCTCGGTTTCCTCGTTCGTTAACAGGAGGTAATCATGGAGCCCCTCCCCACAGAGTTGTTGTGAGGACTCAATGAGTTATGTACGTAAAGGATTAGAACAGGGTTTGGCATGTGGAACACACCGAGTCTTGGCCAGTGCTATTATTACCGTGTTATTAACACACAGGAAGCCTTGAGGGTTGTTTCATAGAGTTGCCAGTGGTCTGTGAAGGAGCTGTTGTCCACTGTGTGGCTCAAGTTCAACTCCTCCCTGTCAGGGCAGGAGACCCTTCATGGCCTGGGTTTCTGCAGCTGTGCTAATGTCCCCCAGTCCCTCTAGGACAAAGGGGCTGGACAAAGGAAGGACGTGGTAGATGCTACCACTGGCCCTCCTGGACTCCAGGCCAACGGTGTTGCCTGACACCGTCTCTCTCATCACACTTCCATCCCCCAGCATTTGAAGGCTGCAGGAGCTATCTGGGTGGCGATGTTTTGAATGACAGGAACACTGTGATGAGGCTGATCAAAGCGAGTCCCATTGAGAGGCTTGTAGACAGATCTGGTGTTCAGGGACACATCAGTGATGGTGAATGCGGCTTGCCACCCCCAGGTGAGAGCGCCTTGGGCCACCAAGCTCCTCCTCAACCACTTGGGTGGGGATGGTAGGAAAGAGGTGCGTGAGGTCCTTCCCCCTCTGCTCTGGGCCCACTGTGGAGCTTCCAGAATCTCCGACAGGCCTGGAGACATTGGGTGGATGCCGCTCTCTTCCCCACAGGCAGGCGGAGGAACTCTGCCTCTTCGCCTATGCCCATTTCTCTGTGAGCCAGTGTCAGCAGGGGTGGCTGTGCCAAGATGCCAGGCACAGAATAGAGAACACCTTCTCCAGACCCTTCAGAGCCCATTGTGAGCAGAAGAGCATCCCGGAGCACAGACACCCCAAATCTGAAAGGAGCAGAGGCCTTCCCTCACCGGCTGTGCACGGCAGAAATCTCCCATACTATTTGTGTCTCCTACATGTGTAAGGGGAGCTGGCTTTTTGAAAGGACCAACAGGAAGATGAGAAGTCATCCTGCATGGCCTGCAGCAGCTCAGTTTATCAGAATCCAGAGGATTTTTATAGCTGAGAGCTGCGTTGCCACACTGCACTCGCCTGCACCATCCACAAGGGCTTTTCTGAGCCCTTCGGGGAACATGAGCTCACATTGGGTAACCGAGAGCAGCCATCAGTAAGA
>CAUYRH010111034.1:0-47366 GCA_963574655.1 Perodicticus potto | reverse complement strand
AGGTCCAGTTTCAGTCTTGTGGCTAATCAGTTTTCCCAACACCATTTATTAAATAGGGATTCTTTACCCTTCACTTGTTTAGCTTATCAAAGATCATATGGTAATATATGGCTGGTTTCATATTTAGGCTCTCTATACTGTTCCATATATCTATGTCTCCATTTTTGCCAGTATCATGCTGTTTTGATCACTATAGACTTGTATTATAACCTGAAGTCTCATAATGTGCTGCCTCCAGATTTGATTTTATGTCTTAGAATTGTGTTGACTATTTTTTTTTCTGGTTCCATATGAAACAAAGTCCGTTTTTTGCAAGTTCTTCAAACTGTGACATTTGGTGCTTCAATGGAGATTGCGCCAATCCTATAGATTGCTTTGGGTAGTATGGACATTTTAACCATGCTTATTTTTCCCAGCCATGATCATGATATTGTATTATATCTTTTTTCAGGGTTACATATTACTCTCAGTAGAGGACCTTCATGTCCTTTGTTAGGTATATTCCCAGGTATTTTATTTTCTTTGAAGGTACTGTGTAGGGAATTCTTGCTTTGATTTTATTCTCAGATTGACCATTGTGGATCTACATGAAGGCTACATATTTGTGCACATGAATTTTATATTCTGAAATGTTACTATAATACTTGACATAAATTCCAGGAGTCTTATGACTGAGTCCATGTAGTTTTTCAAGTATAAGATCATATCAGCAGCAAAGAGTATAAGTTTGATTTCTTCTGTTCCCATTGTATACTCTAGATATCCTTCTCTTGCCTGATTGTATTAGCTAGGATGTCCAGCACTGTGTGAAATAGTAGTGGAGATAGCAGATGTCTTTGCCTGGTTCCAGTTCTAAGTGGAAATGTTTTCACCTTTACACCATTAAGCATCATGTTATCTGTGATTTTGTTAAAGATGGTTTCTATCAATTTAAGAAATGTCCTGTCTATGCCTATTTTATTAAGTGTTCTTATCAGAAAAAGGTGCTGAATTTTGTTGAATGTTTTTTTCTGATTCTATTGAGAGGATTGCATGGTCTTTTGGTTTGCTTATATTTATGTGGTGAATTATGTTTAGATTTGCATATGCTGAACAAGCTTTGCATCCCTGGTATAAAGCCCAGTGATCATGAACTATATATTTTTAATATGTAGCTATATTCTACTTGGCAAAATTTTCTTAAGTATTTTTGCATTAATATTCATTAATGATATTGGTCTGTAGGTTTTGTTGTTGTTGTTTTGGGGTTCTTTCCTGGTTTTGGTATCAGGGTGATATTTGTTTCATGAAAGGAGTTGGAGAAAGTTCATTTATTCTCATTGTTTTGGAATAGGTACTGCAATTATGTATAGGCTTTCCTTTGAAGGTATGGTAGAATTCTGGTGTGAAATTGTCTCTTTCAGGACTTTTTTTTTGAAAGCATTTTTTTGCTGTTTCAATTCCATTACTTGATATTGGTCTGTTCAAAAGTTCTCATTATTTCTGATTGAGTCAAAAGAGGTAATGTGATTCCAGGTATTGGTCCATTTCTTTTAGGTTTTCATATTTCTTGGCATCATATTTTTTTGTAGTAATAAGTAGTACTTCTATAATAACTAGGGACTTCAACATCTCAAAGACAGAACTGGATAGATCCTTCAAGCAGTAATTAAACCTAGAAGTGATGGACTTAAACATGATTTTGTATCTCTGTGGTATCTTTTATTATTTCCCCTATTTTTGTTTCTTATTGAGGCTATTAAACATCTTACTTTTCTAGCGCGGCGCCTGTGGCTCTAGGATTAGGGTGCCGACCCCATATGCCAGAGGTGGTGGGTTCAAACCCAGCCCGGGCAAAAACACTCCAAAAAAAAAAAAAAAAAAAAAAAAAAAAGACAAAACATCTTACTTTTCTGCTTCTATTTAACCTGGCCAAGTGCTTATCAATTTAATAAATCTTTTCAAAGAAACATCTTTTTGTTTTGTTAATCTTCTAAATGCTTTTTTTGTTCACAATTTCATTTATTTTTAACCTAATTTTGGTTATTTAATTTCTTCTGCTAGATTTTGGCTTGGATTTCTCTTCTTTTTTGGCTCTTTGAGATCATTCATTAGGGTATTGTTTAGTGCTCTTTCTGTATTTTTGGTTGTGGGTATTTACTTTGATAAATTTTACTCTTAAGACTGCCTTTATGGTATTCCATAGATTGTTATATTTTTTGTCTTTATTGTCATTTTTTCCTATTAATCTAATGATGTAAATTTTTATCTGTTCCTTGATCCAGTTGGCTTTCAGCAAAAGGTTGTTTAGTTTGTATGTGTGGAGATGAAGGCTTTGGTTAGAAAGCCTTTTGAATTCTACTTTTATTCTATCATGGATCTTAAATATACAAGGTATAATTTCTATTATTTTAACTTGTTGAGATTTGATTTGTGGCCTACAATATGATCAGTTTTGGAGGATGAGCTGACGAGAAGAATGTATACTCAGTATTATTGAGGTGGAATGTTTTTATATGTCTCTTCAGCCCTTTTGTTCTAAAATTATGTTTAAGTCCATCACTTCTTTGTTTAGTTTCTGCTCAAAAGATGTATCCACTTCTTTCAGTGGGGTGTTAAAATCCCAAGTTATTATCGTGTTGCAGCATAACATATTGTTCTGGCTGGTGACAGTTTGTTTCATATACCTGGGAGCATTTAAATTGGATGCATAGATATTTAGAGTTGAAATAGCTTCTTGATGTATTATTTCTTTGATAAGTATATAGTGTCCATCATTGTCTTTCTTTACTTTTGCTGGTTTGAAGCCCAGTGTATCTTCAAATAAGGTGGAGATTTTTGTTTTTTTGTGATTTCCATTTGCCTGAAATATTGTTTTCCAACCCTTCACTCTGAGCCTTGTTGTGTCTTTGGGGGTTAGAAGTATTCCCAGAATACAACATATACTTAGATTGACTTGTGCCATTTAAGTCAATTCGGCCAGTCTATGCCTCTTCAGTGAGGAATTCAAGCCACTCACATTTTTTGAGAGAATTGATAAGTATAGTGGAGTTTTTTTCATCCTTTTTTGTGGATGTTTGTTGCTTAATTTTATTACTTGGGTCATGGTGGAAGCTAGGCTCATGCTTTAGTTTCTGGGTGTGTTTACTCTGCTGGTGGTCAATTGTGATGGTTAGTATATAGATGGGTCTGAGTATTTTCTGCCGAGCTGGTCTTTTTGTGGTAAATTTCCTGAATATTTCTTTGTCAGTAAAAGATTTGATTTCTCCAAATCAAACTTAGTTTAATAGGATACAGAATTTTTTGGCTGAACATTCTTTTGTTTAAGAAGGTTAAAGCCAGGTGACCACTCTCTTCTGGTTGGTAAAGTTTGCATGGAAATGTCCATTGTCACCCTATTACTTTTTTCTCCTTGTAAGTAAGAAATTGCTTATGCCTGGCTTCTTTTAGAATTTTCTATTTCATTTTCATCTTAGACAAGTTAAATACATTGTGTTTAAGAGATGCTTTCTTTTTTTAATTGAGTCATTGTGGAGTTCTGTAACTACCTAGTATTTGTATTTTGGGGTCTTTCACAATTCTTGAGAAATTCTCCATCATGACATCTTGCAGTACAGCTTTCATGTTTCATATTTTTATGATTCTCTTCTTTTCCTTAAGGTATCTCTATGATTTGCATATTTTGTGTGTTTTTTGTACTCCCATACCTCTCTAAGTGATTGTTCTGCCTTGATTTCTTCTTTTCTACATTTGGTTTAGTTTGACAGTCTTTTCTTTGAGTTCTGAGATTATTTCTCCTCCATGTTTATTCTATTGCTGAGACTCTCTACTGTGAATTCCTCTTTTAATTCCGTTGCTATATTCTTCCAAATTATACCCAGATATTGGTGACTTTGTCTTTAACTTTGTTGATATCTTTGGACAGTTTTTGGACATTTTTTTTTTTCATCTTATTTTCCATCCATATTCTAAATTCTATTTCTGTCATTTTAACTGTTTCTTTATGGGTGGTATTTTCAACTGTATCTCCCTTGTAATCTCTTGAGAGAGCTTATATGCTCTGATTTTTTCATATGTTGCCAAGTTTCTTCTGTTGATTCCTCCTCACATGTGTTTTCAGTTTATTTACTTATTTTTTATTTTTTATGGTGGAATACTAGGGTTTCCCTACATTTTTGTTGAGGGATTTTCTAGTTGGGTTCCCCCAGGAAAATATCATGGCACCTGGGGCCTGGAAGGCAGAATTAGGGCCAACCAAGTGGCCCTCCTATCTGCTAGAAATAGGATTTCATGTCAATAAGCTTTTCCATCACTTTGATAGGCCCTGGAAGGGGCATGGCTAACTACACACCTGCTTTGAAACTTATATCAGCCAGACTGGTTTAATATCCAAATGGCAAAAATCCCTGCTACTAACACTACCTGTAGCAAGAAGCTGCTTTGCTCTGGCAGGTTCTATTGAGGGTTGTAATGAACTCCATATCCTCAGCCTCTGAACTTGACATCACCCCTCAGATTAGTCATCCTAACTGTTTTAATAATCTACTGATCAGTTGACAGAATAAATAGCTACTTCATGTCAGCAGTCTCTGAAATACAAGTGGAGTACTCCACTCTTAAAGCTTATGAAATTAATATCAGCCCAATGGATAAGGCAGCTAAACAGCCCTAATGCATGCTGAGTAGCTGGTGGAACAATAAGCTACTACTTGGCACTGGAAAGTCCTAGAAGGGGGTGGAGTGCTCTGTACTTTGAAGCATCTGGAGCCATAACCATCCTACCTAATTCCCTTGCATTTTTTGGCAGTTGGTTTGCTAATTTCTGATTGGCAAATTGGCAGGCATTTCTTCTTCATCTAGGTTTGGCAACTTCTTAGGGCAACACTAAGATCGGGCACTAACTTTTGTCCCAGAAAAACTGGAGTTCTCCCAATATCTACCTAACAGAAATTCAATAAAAATAACAAGTCTGTTTTAATGGAGATTTTAATGTGATTATTCCTTCCTGTCTCCCCAGCTCAACATGAGGAGGAAGCAATCTCAGTGTGTGGGGTCAAAAAGATGAGGATATCACTTTGAACAACTCCTATTTCCAAGAGAAGAGAAGGCCAATACCATTCCTTGTCCTTCTATCTCTGGGTTGCATGGGCTATATTCCAGGAGAGTTTGAAAGAGAGAACAGGGACTCTAAGCCCCCACTTTTAAAGAAAAAGCTATATACAAGGTGATATACACCAAGAACAGTAGGTTCTGATTTATATCTCTCAAGCTTGTCCATAAGGCAGTGGTTCCCCTTTGATAGAGTCAAATGTAGGGACCTGCCCAAATAGAGCAGACCCACCCAAACCACATGTCCCACCTAGAAAATGTGAATGGGCCAACCCCTACCCTTCCAAAGGATGGTCCTCCCAGGAAAGTGAGAATGTGTCCATCTCCACCCTTCTGACCCCTTAAAACCCCCATCCACCTTAACTCATGTGCTGCCATCCTCAAGCTCAGCTCACCCATATCCAGGTAGAAATAAAGGCTGATGTTGCCAACACAGAACCTGGACTGCATTTCCTTCCATTCATGTTTCAGAATAATCTTTTATTTTTGGTCTTTGACCTCTCACCCATCAGGAAGTTCAAAGCAAAAAAAACAGAGATTAATGCAAGGCTCATTTAACACACAAACAATTAATCACTGTAATATATCATATAAATGCATTAAGAAACAAAAATAAATATTCATCCTAACAGATGTAAATAAAGCATTTTACAAAATAAAACATTATTTTATGTTAAAAGCACTAAACAAATTAAAAAGTAGTAAGAGACATTTCTTAACTTTAAAAAATATATCAATGAAAAACCTGTAGTTAAAATCAAACTAACTGGTAAAAGGTTTAAAGCTTGATCTATGAGAAAATTATAAATATTTCACCCAAAATTATATTTATATGACACGTTTTGAGATTGAGATGGCTGCCACTTAAGTAAACCTTCAATGCTGTTTTGGCGGGGAGAGATATGTGTATCTGTAGAGAATTTCCATTAATGCCATCAGATCATTGCTGATTGATGTAGGAAAGACTGAGAGTCTCACACCTTCACAAGTCTGAAAAGAAACATTTATTATACATATTTTCTCAGGGTTTTTACCTATAAGACTTTTCTGCATAACAATATCACTGTTGTTGACCAAGCTTTGTAAGTTTTACTCATAACCTCTCTTTCCACCAAAAGCCTGTTTGTCCACAATCCAATTGCCCATTCTTAAAAAACCTCCATACATCAGTGAAAAGTAAAATTTGCGCTCTGAAGGCTTCCACATGTACAGACTAAAATAAACTTTACATGTTTTTTTTTTTCCAATTAATAAATCTGCCTTGTGTCTATGACTTTTCAGAGAACGCTTGAGGGTCAACAGCCTATTCCTAAAAATCTAACAAAAGCAAAACACAAAACAAACAATAAAAGAATAGATAAATTAGACTTTACCAAAATTAAAATTTTTTATACCTTGAAATATAACATCAAGATACTGAAAAGACAACTTGCAGGACAAGAAAAAATATTTTCAATTCATTTACCTGATAAGGAACAATCTGTGGAATACATAATGAATACTTATGCCTCAATAAGATAATTGGCAAGTTAATCATGACAAAAGATGTGAATAGATATTTACTGTAAGAATATGCACAAATGACCAATAAACACATGACAATAAGTGTTAACATCACTAGATTTTGTTGATCTGTTTTATACTCTAAAAATACTGTAAACCATTAAATTGTATACTTTTAAAAAGGTTAATTATAGAGTATGTGAAGGCTATCTGAGTAAATCTTTTAAAAATGTAATAGAGAATTACCTTACATAAGAATCCTAGGATAATCCAGGCAAGGAAAAGTATTTCCTCAATAGATGTGATGGGAGGATAAGCCCATTTTTATTTAAATATTTGAGAAAGAACAGTTGATATAATTTCTTAAGGCTCGTGTGGTGGCTCACACCTGTCATCCTTGCACTCTGGAAAGCTGAGGCTGGTGGATTCCCTTGAGTTCAGGAGTTAAAGACTAGCCTAAGCAAAATCAAGACCCCATCTCTACTAAAAATAGAAAAATTAGCCAGGCATTGTGACAAGTACCAGTAGTCCTAGCTGCTCAGGAGGCTGAGGTAAGAGGGTCACTTGAGCCCAGGAGTTTTAGGTTGCTGTGAGTTATGACATTACAGCACTCTAGCCTGGGGCAACAGAGTAAGAATCTGTCTCAAAAAAACCCCCACATAATTCCTTCAGTAAATATTTACTCAGAATGGTATTAGTCTAGAAAACAAATAATAATTTTATGAGCCTAGAAAACAAAAAATAATAATTTTTCCAAAATAATCACATCTGAATTTAAGTGCTTGGGCTATCAGTAATGACACAATTTGAAATTTAACAACACTTGAAATTAAAATTTAATTATGTTCAGATAAGAGGTATCAAGTGTAGTCTATGTTAATCACCACTGTAAATACAGTATCAAAATTTTTGATATTCATTGCCTCGTTCAAGAGAAAGTTATGCTTTTAAAGATGAATGACTTAGAGATAACAGAACTGTTTTTCTAATTAAGCAGAACATTTTCAGAATAAAGCATTATGTATTAAACCTGGATGAAGTAATTTTCAGAACAACTTCTTTTTATCACTTTCCCAAAGATGAGACTTCATTTGACCTCTTCCTGCTGAAAATAGCCTTCAGTGAGTCTTTTACCTATTATTTAGTAGGGGGTAACTGACTCAAGTTGTGAGAATTTCATTCTCAATTCAATTTAATTATTTTGAAGCTATGGAACATAATAATCTTCCCCACAAAAATAAGTTTGAAATAACACCTGGTCACCATAAAACCAGAATTATTCTTTAAAGTAGAGCCACTTCAAACTCTTGCTTCACACATCTAAGACTTGTATTAGGAATAAGTAAAGCAGGTAGGAAAATCATCATCATTATCGAACCTAACATTCCTGGATGATTCCTTCCATGATGTTGCAAGATCAAATTTCCAGTGCAGAATGAGTGTTTTTGCCTTCATATCTAGGCATTTAATTTAAAGAAGGTAGAAATGTTAAAAGAGAAAAAAATGTAACAGTAGTGTCCTTCCCTATGTGTCTATAATCTAATACTCACCTGGGTTGGGTTTTTGTGGTTTTATTTAATGACATAATATTTAATAATTCTGGAAATCCAATCAAGATTTAAGGGTATTAATCCATTCGTGGGTCAATGGGCACTTGGGCTTCTTCCACTACTTAGCAATTATGAACTGGGCTGCAATAAACATTCTGGTACAGATATCTTTATTGTGATGTGATTTTTGGTCTTCTGGATATATACCTAGTAAAGGAATTATAGGATCGAATGGCATATCTATTTTTAGATCTCTAAGTATTCTCCAATCATCCTTCCAAAAGGAACGTATTAGTTTGCATTCCCACCAGCAGTGTAGAAGTGTTCCCTTTTCTCCACCTCCATGCCAGCATCTCTGGTTTTGGGATTTTGCTATGTGGGCTAATCTTAATGGAGTTAGATGATATCTCAAGGTACTTTTGATTTGCATTTCTCTGATGATTAAGGATGATGAGCATTTTTTCATGTTCCTGTTATTTCACTGATTTTCTAATGAAGTCTTCAAACCTCTTTCAACAGCTAAGAGTCATTTTTACATCTTGTCATGTACCCCATCTAGTCAATCGCATTTTCCTGAGATCCCCAAGCCCTCTGTCCAGAGCAACTATCCTCCTTCAGTTTCTCTGGCTGCACACAGCCTCCTGCCCATTCTTGTCTTCATCCTGGAAATGATCCCATTGTCTCATTCCCGAGTAAGGTTGCCCACTTCCTAGGTCTCCTTTCTTCTCTGTCCTCAACTTGTTTCTTTCTTTCACTGCAACATATTTTCTGGTAGTTTTCTTTTAAAAAATAGTGCAAAAGGAGTACAGTTTTTGAGAGTTTGCATGTTTGAACACTTTATTTTATCCAAAACAATGGTAAGTTTGATTGACAACAGTATCCTATGATGAACATGATTTCCCCTCACAGTTTTGAAGACATGTATGATCTGTGGGGTTTTTTTCATGTGTGTTTTTTGTTTGTTTGTTTCATTTTTTTTGTTTTGTTATTTAGGACAGAGTCTCATCTGTCACCCTGGGTAGAGTGTCGTGGCATCATCATAGCTCATAGCACCCTCAAACTCTTGGGCTTGAGTAATCCTCTTGCCTCAGCTTCCTGAGTAGCTGGGACCGCAGGCGCCCAGTACAGACCTTTCTATTTAGTAGAAGTGGGGGTCTCATTCTCTCTCAGGTTGGTCTCTAACTCCTGAGATGAAGCAGTTCATCTGTCTCAGCCTCCCAGAGTCCTGGGATTACAGGCGGGAGTCAACACACCCAGCCAATGCTTTGTATTCTAACAACCCTTGATACTAGTTTTGAGAGGTTCAAATCTATTGTTTCTGCTCCTTCATAAGTGATTTGTACTTTCAACTTCATCTTTAAGATCTTACATTTATGTGGACATTCTGATATTTCACAACCATCCTCTGCTTTTCTTATCTTGCCTATCATGTCCCCATTATTTCCTTGTTTTTGTTACTTTTTTTCCTCTCTGTTCTTCATTTCAGTTAATTCTTTTGATTTAATTTCTCAGAATTTTACTTTAGTTTTCTTTTGAGTGCATTTTATTGAGGATAATATGCATACAATAAAATGCATATGCTGGGAGATTACCAATTGGCGGATTTTTACTACTGAACATACATGTCATAAAAACAAAATCCAAGGATCAATATAGGAGTATCCTAAAAACCCATCCCTTTTTCTCTTCTGATTGAATATCCCCCCACTTCTTTTTAGAAGTCAGGTCCTAACTTCTAATAGCACAGGTTAATTTGGCGGCATTATATCACATTGTTATTTTTATAAATGGAATAGTATAGAATGTATATTTTATTTGTTTTGTTTCATTTAGCTAAACAGTTTGGTTATAGGAAACAAAAATATTTTTAGTCCAGTTGTAGATAGTTGTCAATTCTCATATTCTACTGCAGAGATGTGTATGTGCGTATACTATATATATGATTATAATGATGGTGAGCTTTAGGCTATTACCCCAATTTTGGCTAGTAGGAATGGTGCTATTCTGTGAAATTCTAGAAAGTGTGCTATACTATAAACTGTAACAGAAAGAGAAATAACATGATACTCTTTTGATAAATTTTAAAGCAACAAAATTAAGCCACTTTGTGGGATACCATGTGTGTGTATGTATGTGTGAGAGTGTGTGTGTACATGGCATAGGTAAGAAAAAAGCCATTGATTAATTATATTGGGAAGGAAGTAGAGAAATTGGATCAGACCCCAGTAGTATTGCTGGTATTATTATTGTTCTGGTTATTAAATCAACTTTTGGATTTGAAGATGTTCACTTTATCATTTGACTTCATAAAATACAGATCATGATACATAGATCATGAATACATAGATCTATGTTACATATAGTCTTTTAAGAATAAAATAACACATCATTTAAAATAAAACATAATTTAACCTACTGTTATGTTGTATTTTCTTTCCCTTTTTTTGCAGTTTTGGCCGGGGCCGAGCTTGAACCACCACCTCCAGTATATAGGACGGTGCCCTACTCCTAGAGCCACAGGCGCCACCCTATACTTTCTTTCTTATTGAAAACTTTAATCCCATGAGTTCCTGAACTCTTCTGCTGATGGTACCTTCTCACGTGAGAGAGTGACCCTGTACCACAGTCAGCAATTTTGGAAATTTTTGAGAAACTGGCCTGGTAGTCTTGTATATGTGTGTCCTAATCTCTCTTATTACTTTGTTTTTTTTGTTGTTGTTGTTGTTTGTTTGTTTGTTTGTTTTTACTAAGTCATTTGTACATAGATCATGAGTACATTTATGCCATTATAGGATTCAATGTGTTGATTATTTGTACAAATTGGAGTGCTTTCATCCTACTGATCAACATTCACCTCATTTATCCAATCGCAGTGTTAAGACGTTTGTGTTCTACACCTGATAGATCCAACTTGCACTTGCAATATGCTCCATAGCTGTGCTCCCCCCCTACAAACCCTCCTTCTACGGACCCAACCCTCTCCCTTCTCCTCTCCAGCCCCTTCCCTCCTTCATCCTATTACTTTGTAAAAACTTTTCTTTTTAACTTTCCTCCTTTTGTGAGTAGTAATAAATCTGTTTCCACTGATTAAATGCCTGAACTTTCTTCACTGTAACATAAATCACAGGACCTTGTATCTTAACATTACCTTAAAAATACACTAAGAAAAATAAAAAAACGCTGCATTTACATTGCTTCACACACTCGAATACTTTGGAATAACAATATTCCTTCTTTCTGTACTGATTTACATGAGAAGACAGAGACACAGCTGATGGCTCCGTGCTGCTAATGGCCATCTTTCTACAAGATAAGCCAAACCCCAACAGGGAGGGCAGTGGGATGGACTTGGAGTTCTGCCAAGCTTTGAATCCAGCCTTACGTGAAGCTCACTCTACCTACAGAATTTTCAGGTGTATGTAGATTTTTTCCTTCTTTTGAAGGGGACCTTGAGTTAAGAATACTAAGCAGCATAAATCACTCTCATACAATATCAAAGAACAATGGCTTCCCAAGCATTTCTCGGTTCCTTAGGTCTTTTCGTGAACTTGCAGGACATCTGGCTTCCTCTGTATTTTTCATTAATAGTTACTGAAACTTAGTAAACACTTCCTGACACCTGTCATTTATTTCCACCCCACTTTAACACCGTGTCACTCGCTTCTGTCATTTTCCTCTAACACCATGATTTTATTGTTTGAATGTTCTTCATTAACTTTTCCAACAAAGAAGGAAAACTCTAATAGATGATTCCAATGCATTTAAAATTAATTTCTCTGGAATTATAAGGTGAGAGTAACTGTAGTTGTAACTGAATGTAATTTTGAAAGTTTTAAGTGAACCCGAACTTTCTTTTCGAAATGATAAACTATGGTGGTTGGATGATGCCTGATGAGCTGTCTTCTTCCACTTTCAAAATGTTTGCTTTGGATAGAAACCTGTTTTCATATCTCAGTTAATTTGCACACATATTCCATTTTCACCCCAATCCAAACCTCTGATATTTTTCTGTCTGCACTTCACCTGCGGTGGCATTGTGAGCTTCTGATTTTCAGGCTTAATTTTTTTTCCCCTAAAAGCAACACAAAGATTTCGTGCCCAAGCCAATAAAGTCCTAGTCAATTTTTCATTTGCACATTTTCTCTATTCTTTTTATCTTGTTCTCTCACACACATCTTGAAAGGAAATAAAGTATCTCAGCTGACTTCCCCTTTAAGTACTGCATTTGCCAATAAAGCATTGAAAACAAAATACTGGCAAACGGCAGCATATTTTATAATCACAAGTTCGCTCATTCTCATCATCCCCAAGGGAATAAAACAGATATTATTATTCCATTAAGAAAATGAAGAGTCTTCAAGCCAAGCGATCCTCTCTTTAGCTCCCGCCTCCCATTCCCAGGTTCTAAAACTTTCTTTGCATAATTAGTTCTCAAATCTTGTTAGCTACAGCCTTGTGACTTGCAGAAAATTCTTCTCTTTTTAAAAAATGTATTATTTGGAGTTTATTGAGGGTACAAAGAATTAGGTTATGCTGTTTTCACTTGTCAGGTAATGTCCCTCTTATCATTGTGTCCCACCCCTAAGAGGTATGTCATATCCAACACAGGGTGAGCGCCCATCCCCCTTCCTCTTCCTCTGATCTGCAAAATAATACAACATGAAGATTTCAAAAATCCTTGATTTTTTTTTCAGGTTATCTTAATTACAGATTAAAGTCTGATATTGGATAAGGAAGTTTGGGGGAGAAATAAAAATAATCAGCAGGATAACTATATTGTGTTGTAATTTCAGGAGGAAAATTTTGAAAAATGTGTCAAGAACTTAGTCCTTAATCCAGTATTCATTCTATCATTGCCTGTCATGGTGATGAACTGGAAACAGATTAAATATCAAACAATGGTAATTACTCAGATCTGTTTTGTATAGCATACCCACAAGATGAGCTACTATACAACCAGTAAAATAGCATGGTCTCAAAAATCATTTCTATAGAGCAAGACAGTGAAATAGAAACTTCCAGCAATCGTCCCTCTGTGCGAACTCCAAATTCAACAGCTAGACATGCAAGCAAGCGCCTTCAGAAGAACCCCAAATCAGAAGAGTGATCTTACTGCCAGGTTTTAACATTATATCAAGGAAATAGGCACAGGAGAGGGAAGAAAAAACAACCTTGAATTCCTTCCACCACAGTGGGGAAAAGAATCTGTGTGTTTATGGTGGGGGATGAAGTGAAATGAGGAAAAAGAGGGTGGAGCTTAGCATCGAAACTGAGGGCTGCCCTGGCACAGGGGACCAAAACACAGGGATGGATTCTGCGGTACCTGCAAAGGGAGCGTTAGATCCGCCCTGGGCAGAGAGAAACCATTCTCCCTTACATCTGAATTCTTTCCAGCCCTACCACCAGCTGAAGAAAGCATCCTGGGGTCTGAGCTAAATTCCTAAGGCTGTTGAGAAACAAGGGCGGTGCATCGGGGCGATTCCTGTGGCTGGGCTGTTTCTGAGCCAATAGATTTTCATGACCCATCGAGATGCCAGGGACTGCAGCCGAGCCAGTGCCAGCATCACCACCCCTACCCCAACTATAGGCAGAGCAGTTCAGGGAGGAAGCAGAAGGAAGCATTCAAAGGACTTTGTGTGGCAATGTGGGTGCCATTTCTGTTATAGTGGCCTGAGAGACCACTGAAGACTCCAGGTCCAGGCCTTAGTTCCTCAACAGCATGTCTGGGCCTACCCTAGACAGAAGGGAAGGACTGAGTGTTGGGAAGATTCATTACCTGTGACTAAAGAGCCTGGGAGCTCTGAAGAAACATCAGAGGCAGCCAGGCAGCAGTCACACTGGCTCTGGAAGATACTGAGCTGGCATCAGGTGTGACCTGGCACCGGTGGCCACAAGCACATACACACATCACTCATCCCCCAGCTCTAGCCACCCAGCACAGACAGCAGAGGAAGAGAGTGTGAGACCTTGATAATCCAGAGAATTGTCCTGTATCTTACCCAAATGCACCCTGGTGGTCCCTCAGAAGTCTGCGAGAATTGTACCCCTAGTGCTCATAGACTTGGATCCAACACTCAATTCCCTTTGAATATCTGGAGAACCTTCTCAAGGAGCATGGGTTCAAAAAGCCCAGCCTGTGAAGATGAAAATAAATACCAAACTCTTGAATGTCCAGATGCCGGGGAACATCTACAAGCACCAAGAACGTTCAGGAAGATAAGACCTCACAAAATAAACTAACCAAGGTGTCAGTGACTGTCCTAGAAGACTTGACATAGGTGACTTTTCAGACAAGGAATTCAAAATAACTATCCTAAAAACGATCGATGGGCTTCAAGACAACACAGGGCATAGGGAAAGAATTCAGAGTCCTGCAGATGAATTTAATAAAGATTGAAATAATTAAAAAAAAAAAAAAGTCAGGCAGATATTGTAGAGATTGGGAATTAGAAATACATCAGAATCTCTTAACAGAATAATTGGGTAAGCAGAAGAAAGAATTGCTGAGCTTGAACACAGGCTAACTGAAAATACTCAGTCTGAAGAGAAAAAAGAGTAAATAAGAATGAGACACTTGTACAAAATCTAGAAAATAGTCTCTAAAGAACAAATCTAAGAGTCATTGGCCTTAAATAGGAGATAGAGGGAGATATTGGGGAATAAACTAGAAATCTGTAACAAGCAGAATACTGGAAACGAAGGAAATTAAATAATATGCTCTTGAAATCTCAGAGGGTCAATGAAGAGCCTAGAAGTAAATTTTAAAAAATCAGGAAACAAACAAAAAGGAAGCAGAACACATCTATGGGATATAGCAAATGCAATGATTGAAGGAAAGTTTATAGCTTTCCTTTGATGTAAGTGCCTACATCAAAAAATAAAGTTTCAAATAGACAACCTAACAATGCTTACGGAAGAACTATCAGAACAAAGAAAACTCAAAATAAGAACAAGAAAAGAAACAGGAAAGATCAGAGCAGAGATACATGAAGTCCAAACCACAGAAAAATGCAAAACATCAAAAAAATAAAGGTTGGAGAGATAAAATTGACACACCTTTAGCCAGAAAAAAAACAAAAAAAGACTAAAATAAATAAAATCAGAACTGAAAAGGAGGCTTTACAACTGACATTTGAGAAATCCAAAGGATTATTAAAGTCTAGTAGGAGTAACTATATATCAGAAAATTGGTAAAAGCAGAAAATAAGGATAAATTTCTAGACAGATCACCTGCCTATATTGCACCAGGAAGGAATCCAAAACCTGAAAATAGAGAGAGTTATTGGATAGTGCAACAAAGTGACTATAATGAACAGTAAATTAGGGTGCACTTCAAAACAACTTAGAGAGTGGAGTTGGAATGTTCCTAACACAGAGAAATGTAAAATGCTTGAGGTGCTGGATACCTTAATTGTGCTGATTCGATTAATTTACATTGTATGCCTGTATCAAAACATCACATGTACGCTATGAAGACATACAACCATTATGTGCCAATAATAATTAGAAATAACAAATACAATTAAAACCAGTAAAACTTTTCATATAGAAAGCATGAAAATGCATGTTAAGCTAAGCGCACAGTGCATAAAATATCATGGTTTCAATATTTTGATATGAGTGTAACTATGGCTACGGATACTGGGTGTGTTTATCTTTTTATGTACATGAATATCTATATATTCACATGTAACTCATATTATATATATATATATATCATATGTATTATATATAAATGAAATACTAAATGGATAGTAGACTTTGTGGTAATATTATCTATTTATACGTTTTCTCTAGAAATAAGATTTTCTATAATAAAATGTGAAAATGAATTGCATGTATTTAATATCTAAATTCTTTCTATTATTTTAAAAAACATTAGTAATTTTTCTCTATCATATATAACAGACAACAAGATCTGGGTATCATTCAATAATAATCTGTTTTATTATGTAGCAGTTTATTTATCATAGAAGTTCCCCTCTACGCTGATAGGTTTCAGATGAGTGGGTGCTGAATTTTAGAAAGGCTTTCTCCACATCTATCATATATTTATATATCTTTTATACTTTAACATGGATAATTGCATTGAAATATTTATTTCTAAGTCTCTTAGATGGCTCTGATCTAAAGAGACATGACTTTTTTCCTTAGAGAAATGATTTGTGTAGGTGACTTTTATGATCTGATTTCTTACTATTGTGAAATTAATTTAAATCTTATCACTTCTCTGAATATCATAAATGATGTTTGAATTATTTAGAATACGCCCGATGTAGATGTTTATTTATGATATGCTGCTGATGTTTGAATTAGTAACCTAGAACAGCCTTTTCCAAAGCTAGTTCAGGAAGTTTAAGTTTACAGAATGATCTGAGTGACTTGTGTGATCATGAAGTTTGGAAAACACCACATACTATATCTGCTTACTTAGAGAATCACAATATATGTAAGGAGTTAAAAGATGCTTAAGGATTCTGCAGAATACATTTATCTTTTTTAGTCAAGTATTTCCCAAATTTATTGGACCACTGAAACATGTACTCAGCAAACTTTTACTAAGAGCTTATGAAGCCATTAACAAAACTGGAAAGTGTTTTGTGTTTCTTATAAATAAATATTTTTGAAAATATCAACTTAGAGCTTTTTTTTTTTTTTTGCTGGGGCCACCTCGGGCATATGGGACCAGCGCCCTACTCCTTTGCGCCACAGGCACCACCCAACTTAGAGCTTCTTAATTTGTGATAACTTAGAGGTTTATCAAACCTATGCTGTCCCTTGTAATTTATATAGAAGTATAATTTCTAACAAGAGCATGAGAATATCCCACTAGAATAAAAAGACACGATCAACTTTTCAAATCTAAATAACAGTTAAACTTCAAAGTAGACACAAGTCCATCCATGTCAATATGAAAGAGGAAAAGTCACCATCCTTCTTTAAGGCTGCATAATATTCTGTGGTATACATGTACCAAAGTTTATTGATCCATTCGTGTATTGCTGGGCTCTTGGGCTTCTTCCAACTGTCTAAAATTCTTAATGGATAATCCACCCTTTATATTTGAAAGTTGTGCTCCTTGGTACACAATTGCCACACTTTGACAGTGTTTATTTCTTTGGGGTCTCTTGAAATCTAAGAGCTCTGTAGTGAGACCTGCTGATGGGTCAACTGGGAGCTGCCCTTTGATCAGGGCAGCACAGCCCCATCACCACTGCCCCTACCTGCCATAATCCCACATGTCTTCATGGCAGGGACAATAAGCATGCCCTGAAAAGAAGAGGCAAGGAGAGAGGAAGGTCTCAGGAGCTGAGTAGATTATGAAGAAGTGAAAGTGTCTAAAAGCCATAGTCTACAATCTGGGTGTCTTCTCTATCAATTCTGCTTTGTTGACAAACATTTGGTTTCTGCATGAAGCCCTGGCAACCATCATATTCAAGTTGCATTCTGGGAGTGAACTGGACACAGCCACTCTTCAACGAAACCTTAACTCTGATTCACTGTGACCTGGCCACCATGCTGGTTTTGACCTCACTGATTGTGGGACTACTTACTGTGAGGACATAGATGAACCACATTACAGAATTAGGGAAAAGCGATAACCAGAATGTAGTTTCTGGATTAGCAGGCAAAAGTCCAGTATATCCCTGTGTTCTGCTCTCTGTCTCCTTTGCCCTGTGCAGCCAACTGTTACTGAATGATATACCCTCTTATAACTGCAGAATGTCTAAGTTAATTTACTCTGTAATCAGTCAAGGGTTAGAATTGGATGTCAGTCCTAAAAGTCCCCTCCAGGCTGGTTATTCTGCAGAAGGACTGAATAGAACATTGATGTAGAGGACTTTATCTAATGCCCGAAGATATGTCCATGGACAGGTAGGAAGCGAGGTAATCATTAGACAACATTTGTTGCCGACTAAGCACTATTTAGGGCTCTGTCATGGGCAATACAATCTCTGACCTCATGTTGCCTTGTACTTTATTTTATATCCCAAACAAGCTTTGTACTCTAGCATGGAGAGGGAAATAGGCTGTGTGCAGCAGTGGAGTCTGAGGCCACCTGAAAAGAACTTTGTTAACATTGTAATTTCCATGTTTTACAAATTAAGAAGGTTTTCTTTTTTCTTGGCTCTTGGGTTCATGCAGGGCAGAATACCACTATTCATTTTCTTTGGTGGTACCCAGATTAGCTGGCATTGGCCAACCTCAATGTCTTACCTGAACTACAAATTAAATTTAGGGAGAACTAAAAAAAAGACAACTAAGGAAGCCTGTTTTCTATTGTGAAAAAATGACATGAAATTTAACACACCACAGGTGGACAAGGCTGCCTGATTTACAGAGACAGAAAGCACAGGAAGCGGGTTAGAGATGTAGATCAGGTATTCCGAGACATCAATCAAAAGCTGTCACGTTTTGTTCTATACTTGTGCCTCAATATTTTTTATTTCTTATCCTTAAATTATTACCTCTCAAATGGTAATCTTATGAACTGGAAATATGCAGATAATTTGAAGCACACACAAAATGAATCACGTGAAAAAAGATAAACACTGACAAATGAGTGTGAAACACTCTCTGGCCAGAATATATCCCATCATTTCCTTCTACATAGGTAACTGATTTAAAGATAGGGACTTCTTACCTGGAGTCTTAAAGTTCCTCAGTTGAGAGGGAGTATCATATACTTCAAGGATCCAGTCACCAGCGGCTCGTTCTCCCCAGCAATGAATGGTCATAAACTCCCAGTTTTTGAATCCTTCCATGGAATGATCAAATAGCCTGAAAGAGAACCATAAAACCTTGCTTTGTATGGTTTTTCTTCTTTTGAGACAAAGTCTCACTCTGCTGCCTTGTGTAGAGTGCCATGGTGTTTTTGTAGCTCACAACAACCTCAAACTCTTGGCCTTGAGCAACCCTCTTCCCTCAGCCTCCCAAGTAGTTGGAACTATAGGCACCTGCTGCTGCAAGTGGCTAATTTTTCTATTTTTTACTAAGAGACAGGGTCTTGCTATTGCTCAGGCTGTTCTCAATTTCCTGAGCTCGAGCAATTCACCCACCTTGGCTTCCCAGAGTGCTAGGATTACAGGCGTGAGCTGCTGCATCTGGCCAACTTTATATGTAATTTAAAATCCAGTGAGGGTTGAGACGCTTTCTACATCCACCAGCATGTTTAACTGGACACTGGAGCTTGTCCTTATTCTGGATGTTGCTAGATAGCAGATCTGTGCATATATCCTTGTTCTGCCACGGGGAAACAGGACTGGGGCTGGCCATGGAATAGGAGATCTGGACAGGATAACCCACTGGGGATTCCGGAAACTAAGATCACACTCTACCCACAAGATGGACAGTACAGTATTGAAGATGTGGAGCAACTAGAACTCTCTTGTACCACTGATGGGAATGCAAAATGGTACAGGTGTTCTGGAAAACAGTTTGACAATTCACACAAAGTTAAACACACACCACGAAACTGAACATTCCCTTTCCTCAAGAAAGGGACTTTTTACTCAAGAGAACTAAACACCTATGTTTACACAAAGAAGTCTATATGAATGTTCTATAAACATTCTATAGAAAATCATTAAACCAAAATCTATAAACAGGCTTTTTTCCTTGTCATTCTTCCTAAGCAGTATAGTATAACAACTACTTATACAGCGTTTACATTGTATTAAATATTATAAGTAATCTAAAGATGATTTCAAGCATAAGGAAAGATGAGCATAGGCTATGTGAAAATATTATGCCATTTTATATAAGGGACTTGCGCATTCTGGGATTCCGGTGTCCTTGGGAGGTCCTTAAACCAAACCCCTATAAATAGTTAGGAATGATTATATATCGTATAATGAACTACTACCCAGTAATAACTACTAACACATAGAGCAATGGGAAAGAATTTCAAAAACATTATACCAAATTTAAGCAGCCAGACGAAAAAACCCTACGCTGTATGATTCCATTTATATCACATGTCAGAAAAGGCAAAACTATAAGTAAAGAAGCAGATTGGTGCTTACCAAAGGCTGGGAGGGGAAAAGGAAGAGCACTGGGACAAGTTTTGAAGGTGACAAAACTGTTTTATACCTTTAGAGTAATAGTGTGTGGCTAAACAGCTACACAGATTTGTTCAAACTCATTAAATTATTCATGGACAAAAGTAAATTATATTGCAGGAAAATTATGCCTCAGTAAAAAGACTCTGCCCAGTAATCTTACCCATTTCAGAAAGTCATGCCTAGAATCCCAGCCTGGACTCTGTTCTTCCTTACTTCTAGTGATTTCCTAAGCTCTTAATTCCCTATCTGAAATCTCTTTCTACTTAAAATAGCCAGAATAATTCTGTTTCCTGTGATGGAATCCTGAAGATGCAAAATATTAAGAAAAATAAATTGTACTCTTATCCAATATAAAGAGATGCTAATAGATTATACATAACTAGCATGTTAAGAAGTAGGCTATAATGTAGATTTAACTACCTCCCCAGCAAAAAAATCTAAAAGATAATAGGAAATATTTTCTGTAAAGATGGAACTGACATGGTAGATAGTGAAAGGTAAGGCAAGAGATTGTTTTAAGTACTTTTCTTAAAAAAAATCAGGTATATCTATTATTTTATTGAGAAAATAATAAAATATGAATAAGCAATTCAGAGTGAGAGGGACAAAAGGAGGAGGAAAATATCTCTAACATTGTCTTAGGAGCAACCGTGTCCGGTTACTCGGATATTTCTCTCCTTCAGTGGAGATAAATGCAATGGTCATAGTAAGAGATTGATGGTTGTTCAGAACATGCGATCAATTAGCTCTCCTCGCTTTAATTTCATGTTCACCAACTACTTTGGTTATAATTTGACCTTCTTTGTAGATCTTCCCATGGAGAGAAAATCTGTCTAAAAACAAAATTAACCAGTTTAATTGTGATGGATGTATTACTTAGTTCAATGTAAGCATTTCACATTATGTATTGAAGCAGTACCCTGAACCCCATAAATGCATCAATGTACAAAGTTATGATTTAATAAAAAAACAATTGAAAAAACAATGAGTTTTATCTCCTTATAACTTAGTCTATCAGAACCCTGGTTTCCTTTTTTAAATTATTACTATTTAAGACCTTTTATTAACAGGTGCTTGCAGTTGGTTGACTTTTTTTGGAAAAAAATCAAGTTGCGAACTTTTATTACAAATTAAAAATGAAGTTCTTGCAAATCTCAACTTGCCCAGATATGAATCAATTAAAAAACCTTTAAAGGCGTATTGAGAAAAACCAGGCATTTTTAAGAAAACACATTTGTTATTACCAAAAAAGATATCTTTTGGTACAAATAATAAATGCTGCACACGCTGCACAGGTAATGCAGATAGCTGTAGTTATTTCTGGTCAAAGGGTAAAAAGCCAGCACTTAAGGCCTTCAGCTCCAGTTTTTTATTCATTTCTTATTGCTGGAATTCCATACTCCTGTCTTCTCATGGGATGACTAACCAGGTGACGGTGCAGATGGGGGCAGCATTTACTCAGCCCCGCCTGCTCAGCCTCCCAAGGAGGAATTCTCAGCTAGTGGATCACCTGCTTTTGTCTCTTTGCCATCTTGTGGTTTAAGGTTTTCTGGGCGTCTGTGTTGGTAACTGAGGTTGCAAAGGTACTGATGACGTCTTGTCTCCTTGATTTTCTTTTCCTTTTCACTGCTGTCCTCTCTGGGCTGTCTGTGGTGAGGAGGCCCCTATAGAATCGTGGTCTATTATTCCAATACATATTCTGTCTTACTGGTCTACCTCGTTTTCCTGTACCCTGGTTGTCGGTACCTCCATTACTTCTCCCTGCAGGGAGGGTTGCAATCCTGCGGTCAGCGCTCATAAAGTCTCTGCGTGTAGTAAGGAACCTTCACCTGCATCAGGGCCCACTTTACAGGGCCTGGCCATCAGGAGTACTCTCTGACCCCTGGTTCTTTTCCCGGCTCTCACTAGTGTGGTAATTCTACTGGTAAGTGTGTGGAGGGCCCTGCGGCCTATAATGTTTACAGTCTGCAGCGTATTTACTGCCTTGAACTTGGATTCCACCAGGGCCTGCGACATCTGCTACCTCCTAACCTTTTCTCTTTCAACAACAGCAAACCCCACAGTCTCTCCATCTCCTACACTGCATAGCTCCTTCCTGGGGTCACTCTTCTTTATGGCAGTCTGGTGTTCAAATACACCGTCCTTGGAGTTATTCCTGTTGATGCAACCATATCCGGTTCTTACATTGAACTGTTTTACTATTCCCCAAACCTTCCTTGAGATGACGTTCTTGTCTCAGCTGCCAGGCGCCACAATGTGAGACAGCTGGGGTCACCACTCCCTGAGCCACTGCCTGTGGTACCAGGCTTGGCGTGCAGTGCTGAGGGTGGGCGTGGCAGCTGCTGGGTCTCGGCACGTGGTTGCGTTGATGGTGATTGGGACCTGCGGTGGCAGCCGTGGCTCCGCCCGATGTGTGATGGTAACCAGGCCAGCAGCAGTGGTGGGGCTGCCCAGGGCTCTTTGGGGCCCACTCTCCACTCCTGCTACCAATCGAACTCCTGGTTTCTGAAAATTATATACCTATCAATGTGTTTAAAACTCTTTGTAAAATGCTAGCTGGATTCCCAAGGGTGGAGAGGCACAATTTTGGACTGTATTAGGTAAATGGCCGACACTTGTTAATAAACAGGAAAATCACCTACTATATGTTCCTGAGCTTTGAAAGACAGAAGAAATAAAAATTATTAAGCCTCATTCTCAGAGTGTCTCCTGGTCAAAAAATTCAGGAAAGGTTGAATTAAAGTCAAATAAATAACCTGTACTTGAGGACATCCCAGTCCTTTTGCATACATGGGTATTCTAAAGAGCTGAGTTAATCTCTGTTTTGGTATAAAGGGGAGACAGTGATTTTAAACTTTATCTGGACATGAAGCCTGCTCTGCCTCTCTTTCTCTTTTTTAAGAACATCTGTATGTTATCTATAAAGGTTACCTCTTTGAATAGAGGAGTGTGGAACTTCAGTGAAGACCCCATTGGAGCTGGTGGCTTTCTCCCACAATGGCAGGGATGAAAATGTGGCTTTTTACATGAACGTCTTTCCACTGTAATTGATCCTCAATAGAGTAAGGATGCTACATTTCGTGAAGATTGTATAATACACTCTACAACCACAATAGGGGTGTTTCACAAGTTCATGGTTTAAAACTGGACCTGGGCAAGGAAGAAAACTGCTGTGTCATTTTATAATTGACTTACAGCCATCAAGCTCTTCCCTTAAAACCCAGAAAGTGTGTGCTCTGGGCAAAAAGGCAACAAAGAGATAAGGGAAGAGGAGCTTTTTCAAATTTCCCTTCCTAAAACAGATATTGTTAAATGAAGTATGTTGATACAGGAAACGAATGGAGGTGGAAAACCAGTTCAGAACCACTTTCTTCCTTAAGTTCCGCAGCTCTAACTTAAGCTCTCACTCACTGAGACCATTGTGCCATTTGAGGGCACTGAAGCAATAACTTGTCACGTAATACCTCTCCAAGAGTGCCGAACTTAAAAGCATTTCCCAAACAGTTTAGACAGAACATTTGGCTCATTGCCTCACATCCAAAAACTACAAAGGAGACTTGAGGCTGCCATCACATGAGGGGCAGTCTTGTTTCCACAACCTCAGCCAACTTTTAATTACTCATGGGTCAAGGATCTGACTGCTGGATTAGCAGACCCTTCCCTTCTACCCTTTCCTGTCCACCTTTGAAAATCATTCCATTGCTGCCAATCACTTTTCAAATCACATTTGGAACAAACATTAAATATAAACTGGGTACCAAGAGAAAAATATCTGTAAGTCAGAATTCAAATAAGTGATTCAAAGCCTGAATATAAATGGGCTTTGTCTATGTAGCTAAACGGTTTCCCACCCCCTGTCTCTTCACTGTACTCAGAGCTGGAATGTTCATTAATTTCATGTGACTACAAAAGTTGAGGAGAGGAAAGAAAACGTAGCCAAACACGATCATTACCTTTTGCTGAAAGAGCTGATGGGGAAAGAAACAGACACGAATAGCTGCTGCTGCCTCAACTAACAGGGCAATTCACATTTCTAGTTCCATCCTGTCCTTTATAAGCACAGATAATTAAAAGAGGGATGCATCATTCTATATTTTATTTCTGATTCAATACTTAACTATTTTCTATTTTTGGCATTGTAACATTTGAAAAAATGACATCATCTGCATACAACAAGTAATTTGGCTTGTGGATTAGCTTTGTGTTAAAAACACATACTTGCTCAAGACAATTGTCAAACCACAGACACCTGCTATGGAGATTCAAATTGTGGGGTATCTTCCGATCAGCTAAAAAGTTTAATGCCTAGTGTGAATGTCTGTTTTGAGCCAACCGTGAAGAAAATCAGACACACGCCAACATGATTAGTGTGGGTACAATGTCAATAAAATAGAGCCAGTGTGCTAAAAGCTGGAGTAGATTAACTCTGTGCCTGTATCCACTTCTCCTGTTGCAGTGAAATTCTGTCCTGTCAAAGTTGACTTCATAATCATGTGCTCAATGAAATGATATATGCGGGCAGTGGCACAAATTATGCATCCACTTATTAAAATGGTGCCCCACAGCCCTATCCCTGTGAGCGGTTTTCAGATGAATTACTTTGGATGAAGCCTGGTAGAAAAGACTGCCCATCAAGAGCAGTACATCCTTTTGAGGAATTAACTCAGGAAATAACTCATATAATTACTGTAAGCTTTCCCCCCACCCTCCACTTAAAAAGTCTAGCCAATGCACCAAGGGTACAAGGTTCTTCTATGATGTTATGGCAACTACATAACAAGACATTTTACAAGTACTGGCAGCTGCCTGTTATTATTCAATTATTTCTAAAATTGCAAATGATCTGAATTTCAGAATCATCCACAACTACTCTGTGAACATTTGTGTTCACAGAATTAGACATTAGACCAATATTCTTAGAGTTTCCTTTTTCTCTCTGTCACTTTTATTTTAATTTTGTTTTTAGTGTGCCATCACAATTTAAGGTACGTGTAATACTACGAATACTACATAGAATGTCTGAAGAATTCATTTGGCTCAATTGTAATTGAGTTTTTGGTTTTCTTTAGACGTTTAATTTTTATATGTTTTAAATAATTTGCTGCTAATGTGGAGTATTTAAAAACATACTATTTGGTTTGTCTCTTTTTCCGAAATCTAAACTGCTTCCCTTAATAAAGATTGAGAATGATAAAGGCTCTAGTTCTAGAGGTTTATAATGTCTAAAATGATAAGGTTTCTTAAAAAAACCTTCAACATGCATACGATTATCAACTCACCCCAAAATGAATTCCTTCTTGTGGGATATATATGACACAAGTACTTAATCTTCTTGAAGATTAATTCCATGTCATAGGAGATGAATTTTATCAAAGTATCTATTTTTATATTACAAACTCCTTTGTAAATTACTTACACAGCATCCAGCAGCATACTGCTCACAAGTCTTTTCATGATATGAAAATAAGAATGTATATGAAAAAGTTGGGACAATGTTTAAATCCATGCTATTTAAATTGTGATCTGTGACAGGCAGCTTCAATGCCACTGGGAACTTATTAGAAATCCAAATGCTTGGACTTCACTCCAGGCCTACAGAATCAGAACCTTTGGGACAGGTGCCCTGAGTCATTTGCCAGGTGCTTTGAGGGGCATTGTGTAAATGAGAGACACTGAGTGTTAAGTGCTCACTAAGCTAGGAGCTGCTGTAAGTCCTTGCTATATGTCATCTTACTTGATATGTGTGCCAACCTTGTGAGGCAGACACTATTATACCTATTTTATAAATAAGGAAAGTCACTTTTCCAAATTCAAACACAGAAATTAGTGAAGTCAAGACAAACTCAGCTCTCACTCCAAAGGCTGGGCCTTCTTTTGAATGAAGGAAGGGGGTTCTTATGAGACCTTACTACCATGTAAAATTTTCACTGCAAAAGTATAACGTTAACCATAAGCCGAAGATGCATTTTAAATGCCATGACACTTTACAAATGTCAATAGTTGTCACTGGGCATTTGGGTAGAGCAGTAAAAAATAATTAAAGAATAAACACTTTATTTTAAACATAGTTAATTATAGAACCCTATAGGTTTTGCAGGCTTGAAAGTATACCTTCTGTCTAGTTAAAAGACCATAATTAGAAGCAGAAGTATTCATCTGTAATCAAATTTAGAGAGGCAAAGTTTCAGTTTTCAGTCAGAGGCCAAAATTTGGAACAGAGAGGCAGTACCTTTAAACTAAATCTAAAACTCAATGAGTTGGGGGCAGGGGAGATTTAGGGGGAAAAAAGAAGACAGCTTTGCATAATCCTAACAAACAGTTGAAAGAAGACTCTGATGGGATTAGCTTTTGTTTGGAAAATTTTGACACAGGTTGAGTTTGAATGTGTCAGGCGTATGCAGGCTTACATCTAAAGCTGCTATTACCTAACATTTCCAAAGGATCCAGGTCCATCTCGCTTCTCCCCTCACACCCGACCTCCACACATTCTCCATACAAGTAAAGCATTTGCTCTGAATATTCAGTTCAGCTTTTTGTCAGTCAGGGTTCCCAGTCCAAGGGAGGACAGAGAGGGTGGAAGGGCAGGGGAAGAACAAAGGGATGTCCTGTCCAGGACTGCTCTGCCAACAACCCAGGGTGCCCACCCACTGAATCATCAGCGGGGCTGGCCCGGGGAGCCGGCATGCTGGGCTAATGGGGCGTGGAGCTCAGGCTGACAGGGGTTCTGAACGCTGCTGAGTGCCTTCCAGCGCAGCACCTGCAGCTGCTTGGGTCAACTGTTCTTCCTCCAGCAGCTGTTCTCCATGGGAGCTCGGGCCAGTGCCCGGCGGCCAGGACAGGGAGCCACTGGGGGGCTCCTGACGGCCCACACGGCCTTCCCGAACGTGTTCGGCACTTTGCAGACAAGACTCTCAAGGAATTACTATGGTGAGGGGATAAATAATTCCGAAGAAATTCCTCATGGAATGTCTAGGAAAATAAGGACTTCTGGAAAGCCAACTATGCACAGTGACGAGTCTCTAAAGTAAGAAGCATGTTTTGACCACGCTGAAAAGAACATTCACCGGTGACAAGGTGGCTGTCCTCCCTACATCACAGAGGGGTGATGCCACGTGAGCCTTCAGATTCTAGGTCTGAGCCGGCCTCGGGCCCCCTTCTTGGTCACCGCAGCCAATGTGCAGTGGGCTGAGAGCTCACTGAGGAGCAGAGGGGCTGCTTTGAAGGCCTGGGGGGCTTTCCACGGCGCCGCCCGGCTGGTAAGCATGGAGCATTAGGAATTGTACCTCTGCAAGAAAAGAGTCATATTTCCCGGAGGACTGGGACAGACGAAACGGGGACGACTCTGCCACAAGTCCACATCTTCATTTCTAACTCCACTAGGAAAACTCTGTCTTAAACTTTTCAGAATTCCTTTAAAACACACACACACACACACACACACACACACACACACACACACACACACACACACACACACACACACACACACACACACTGTGTTCTTTGCCTTACATGGTCCTCCTGAGACATCTTGCCTTCTTTTATAAAAAGATAAGAGTCCAAGTGCTCCAGTGGCTCAATCGGGTAGCGTCTGGTACTGATACAACTCCGTGAAGAGTCCAGTAGGTGAACTATTTATTGTTCTTAAGAATCACCTCTGGCACACAAATTGCTTCGGAAACGGACCCATTCACCTTTTCCTCAAGGAAAGGTGCTGCCATGCAGACCCGCCTCACCCCGCCCCCCTCCTGCACCTCCTGCTCTCAGCTCTCCATTCCCGAGAGGGCCACAGGGAGAGGACATGAGAACTCACTGCCACTAGGTCAGAGAGAGAAGTTCTGAGTAGAGGTTTGCTCTCATGAGATGAAAGCCTCAGAATACGCCCGATGGAAAGACTGCCAATAGAAACTGTCTTTCTTAGCTGTATTGGTTGGAGGGACATTACTAGTGTCAAGCAACAGAAATGAGGAGGGGGCAGGCAGGAGGCCCTGGAAGGTGGCCAGGCATGGTTTGGGGACCAGGTACAGCTGTTTCACATTTATTTTCGCAATATTTGGGGGGAGCTGTGGATAAATGAATTCATAACATCCTTTAATCTCTCAGGGCTTCCAGCCCCCTCCAATCTCCGCTTTCTTGATCTCTTTTTGGGACTAGTTATTTCTAGGACTAAGATGAAGGATCTACAAAAGAGTAGCCCTTTCACAAAGTGCCTCAGGCCAAGGAAATAACACCCGGGAGCAAACCTTATGCCCAGGTGGTTTGATGGGCGAGACTGAGGCACACTTGTGAACACTGGTCACCAGCATTCTGCACTGTCTGCCTCTTTTCTCTGACGTGAGTCACGCAGCACCCTCCCATTCAGCACTTTGCAAAGAGCAAAGCAGATGTCAGCTGTTGGAGAACGTATGTGAGCCTGAAGCCAGCGACCTACCAAATGCCGGTGATGGAATCCATAGCTCCTCTGCTACAAGTTTCCTTACTGACGTCATTTCAGGGGAAGCCAAAAATAAACAGTGAAATATGCAGGAAGAGCCCAGACAGGCTAAGGAGGTGGAGTTTTCCAGGCAAACAGCAAGAGCGGAGGGATTGTTTTTTTACCACGGAGGGAGCTTGGGGATTAAGATCCATACATAATGTGAAGCAAAACTTTGCACTCCCCAGTTCACTAGGATACTCTTCCAAGTTAAACCCAGAGAAATAATGGTAAAGAAACAGGAAGAAAAGAAGGAAAAAAACCCAACAAATACAAGCCTTCATCCAATTTCAGTAACAACAGCTGGAGAGACCCCAAGTAATCATGTAATTGAGCATCTGGAAGTTTTGCTTGCTGGGAAGAAGCTTCAGGCAAGTAGTTGCAATTACCTGGCAGGCTGCAGCTGAGACTTCTTTACCTGTGGTGGGAGGAGGGCAGGGGAGGCCCCCTGATGCAGAGGGAGCCTTACATTCCTTGCACCTGTATATCTTTACTCCAGCAAAGCCACACTTCATGTTTAATAAATCCCAGATTCCCGTACATTAATGGAAGATGTTAGGTTTGAAAGAGGAACACAGCAGGTGTAAGCACAATGAAACACACTTGAAGATTTCAGGTCCTGGACTCCCCATCACTGTTGTCTATAAATGCTATTACTCTTTCTCCTTTTCTCACTGTCCCATGGTAGGTGAAGTCTGAATATTTTTAAAAGCAACTGGTAAGTTCAGTGTCACTTTTGGTTGTTCAGGCTTGCATCGGCCCATGTTTCAATGCCCATGTCTGTAAGTAAAGTTTTATTGGGACACAGTGGTGCTCATTCATTTACATCATCTGTGGCAGCCTTTGTACTCTCAACAACAGAGCTGGGTAGTTTGCATACCCATCAGTTGGCCCACAAAATTCAAAATATTTACTATCTGGCTCTGTACAGAAAAAATTGACAGTAATTGCTTTTAAAAAATAGAATTTCCTTTAACTTCTGAAAGTAGTACTTGGGCAAGAGAATTCATTTAACTTGTAGCAAATATCAGCAGACACAAGGGCAGTAGGGGGAGATGAGGGTTAGATCTTGGAGATCTTAGAAACTAGCGCTCTGCAATTCTCTTTTAGCATAAAGAACAAATGGCTACTAACTTTTCTTTAGTCATCCTTTAACTAACTATGAATTGCTATACTTTTCCATGCCTATGAATTCCAGGCAGCTTCCTATTTTCTATCCTAAGCAATGAGATTGACATTTAAGCTCCCCATCAGTTGGTTCCCAGGGCAGAAGTAAGGAGCAGCTGCTCCTTTCTACTCTAAAGAACAGCTGAATGTCAGTGTGACCTCTACCCTCATGGGCAGAAGCCATAACTGTACCTGTTGGCCAAAAGCTGGGACCTGGTTCCCGAGGGTGAGGTCAGGTAGATGGCCAGGTCTCCCCTCCTGGGGTGGGTGATGGTAATGCGCACAACGACATGCTCCAGGTAGTTGACATGGCGGTTGGGGTTGTCAGAGCAGCCCGAGGCTTTGTAGATGGAGCGCACTGCACTGTTGGGGCGAATCGTCCTGTAACAGAGAGAGAGGGAGTTTGAGCAAACTGCGTGGCGGAGGTCAGCTGCGTGACCCTGGAGGCTTGGAATGAATACACAGTGTCAGACAAGCAACTGGCCAGCAGATACTAACAAAAGCACTACCACCCAAATGACTAGGTCACTGAAGGGATTAATGATGAGACAGTGGGAAAGAGGTGAAAGGAAAAACGGAATGAAAGTTATTTTGTCTGTATATAGTACTGGACATCAAACTTGAGTGTGCGCTGCTATCGCCTTCTCAAAACACAAATGGCTGGGCCCCAGGCACGGAATGTCTGATTGGGTAGGTCCCAATAATTTGTATTTCTAACAGCCTCCCAGGAGATAGAGATGTTGCTGATCTATGGAATACACTTTGAGCACCTCTGAATTGTTGAGTAGCGGGGCTTGAGAATTCATATGCCCTTGGTTCAAATCCCTGTTCTACCCAATTCCTTGTTCTATAAGGCAATGGCACATTCTTCCCTCTTGCCTATGGGCTCCTGTCTGCCTCTCTAGCTTCCTCCCTTACCACTGTTTCCCTTGAACATGAGGCTCCAGCCACAGTCTCATCAGTTCAACTTCTGGGATCATTCAAGTTTCCCATCTTGGGGACTTTGCACACACTGTTCTGCCGGATATCCTAGTGGCTGACTCTTCTTCAAAATCAAAGGTTAAGCTGCACAAGACCAGGGAGCATTTTTTAGTACCCTTTTTATTCCTAATATCTAGCTCCATGCTTGATACCCAGCAAGTACAAGAAAAATAGTTGCTGAGTTGGTGAATGAATTTGTGAATGAAGACTTGAATAATTCCTTTGGTCCCATATCCTCAATAGTCAAATGGGAATAATACCCGAGATGTTATCAAGTTTTAAGAACAAAAAATACATGGAAGTTTCTAGCACTCAGCTTGGCCCATAATAAGTGCTCAATAAATACAGGTTAATTTTCTACTCTATGTTTTTTTTTCTCTTTCATTCTACAAAAAAGTAGAATGGGAAAGAAAAGTAAATAAAACAAAACAAAACAAAAAACCTAAAAGTTTAGTTCATTTATTTCTACTTCCTAACATATTTCTTCAGGAATTATAATGACTTTAGTTTCATCACTAACCCAAGTTCAAAAACATTTTTCAGGGAAAAAGTTTCCGAAAAGAACAAGAGGGAAATATTAATAAAGTCACTAAGATGTAATCCTATTTCTGGGATTTAGTATTTAAACTTCACACAATTGGTGAACCCTGTCAGTATAGCCTCTGAGTCTGTACTACTGGGGAACAGGCCCTCAAATCTTTGCATGAACTGCAATCTCAGTTACTGTACATTTCGCACCATTCTTTGGGTAACTGCCTGGAATATAGTTGGTTTAGTGTTTTGAACTACAGTGATTTCTGGAGAATACTTACACTCTCAAACAAATACTGACAGAATAGACAACTTCAGAAAGCCTATCTGTAAGCATATCCCCAAGACCCTTTTTAAGAGATGCTTTCCCTTTTTTTTCTTTTCTTTTGTTTTTTTTTTTTTTGAGACAGAATAGCACTTTGCTGCTCTGGGTAGAGTGCCATGGCGTCATGGTTCACAGCAACCTCAAACTTTTGGGCTTGAGTGATTCAATTGCTTTAGTCTCCCAAGCAGCTGGGACTATAGTTGCCCACCCTAATGTCTGGCTAGTTTTTTAGACAGGATCTTGCTCTGCTCAGGCTGGTCTCAAAGACATGAGCTCAAGGAGTCCACCTGCTTCAGCCTCCCAGGGTGCATGAGCCACCGTGCCTGGCTGAGACGCTTTTCTTTTAAGGATCCTTGGGTTCTGGTAGTGTGGATTTAAAAGCTTAGAATTCTAGACATCCTATGACATTGTCATAATTACATTAGAAAGAAACTACAGAAGCTTTTAGCTTCTGTGTGCAACAAGGAGCTTTCTGGAACACTTGTGCGGGCTCACTGTCTTTGGGGCATTCTCATGCAGTCTGCTGGCAGGAAGTATTACTTGATTTGTCGATCTGTGCTCTCCACACACACGTGCTGCCGGGGAACAGTGGTCCACTTCTCTGCTTCCATCACCATGGCTTCTGCATCCATCAGTCCAAATCCATAGAGGTGGCTCACTGTGAAAGGCAAGAGGCTGGTCAACTTCAGTGTGGTAGGCACAACCTATGCTGCACAAGTCACTCAGCAGAGATACCAGGCCCATCCCCATAGATACTAGCTATCTTACCAGTAATGATTTGAAAAACTATTATGACAAGAAAAGAGATGAATGTATATTTCTCCTTTATCATATATTATTACCAGTAGCATGATTACTATTTATAATTGTTACTACATTTAAATCCAACAATCTTAAGATGTTAGTGCTATTATTATCATCACCCATGGATGAGGATAGAACTGAGAAGCAGAGAGAAACTTGGCCAAGACTGACTAGCAAGTTGGTGGTTGGGCTGGATTCTAGCGCACATAATTTTGCTTCAGGACCCCACTGTTAATCACTTGCATTCAAAAGTGATGACATCATTGCTTTTGTAAGATCAAATTATTCATAGCTCTAAAGAGAAGTGACAATGTATACCAATTCTCATAGTGCAAGGAGAACTTACATGCAAGAAATATCAATTTTCTGACACACTTAGTAATTAGGTTGAATACCTCAGAAGACATAAATTATTACCTTTCTTCTAGCGTATAAAAAAGTTATTGAACTTTGTGCATGGAATATTTGGATGCTTCTAGAATTTCAAGCCAGCTTCTTGTCTTCAAAACTTTTAGTTCTCAATTAGCATACCTATTGATCTAAAGCTGAATTTGACATAACTGTCTCTGAAATTTCAGTTACATATAGGAATACTTTAATGAGGATTCAGGAAGATCTACCTGTGCAGTTCTTTCTGAAAATATTTTAAAATTCTAGTTGGATACTTAAAATCTCACTTTGCATTGAACTGTCTCTTGTTACTTTATATTCAACACGAAATCATACTTGTACCAGTTTTTATCTAAAACATTTTTCATTATCACATTAATTACTTTATGCAAAATTTCTATAGTCGCTCAGGCTTATGGATTATTTAAATATGCCAACTTGAAAATCACAACGTTTGAGGACAGAGTCCCATTCTACCTGCAAAACAACCTCCTCACCGAAATTTCTGCTTTACGAAGGCCACTCTTAAAGTCTCCAATCAGACTTTGTTCTTTTTGCCCCACTGCCTGTGTCCTTGCCAAGCCCTTGGCCTCATTTCTCCTCGCTGCAGAGTCAAACCCTACTCATGTAAGTTTCTGAAGGCCTGGTTAGCCTATCATTTCCTAGTATTTTCTGATCAATAAAAAAGTCAAATCATATTTACTGAAATTCAGCCATCTGTGACCAGTGAACTTTTCTCCTTTTTTCTCCGATAACTACTTTGTCAATCCACCCTCACTTCTGTCCAACCATCCCCCCACCCATCATTTCTTGGATGCCTCCAATGTGTCAGGCGTGTACGAGGCACTGAATTTTTTAATCTGTGTCATCAATTGCATTGCTAATTAACTCTGTCTGCATGTATCTTTTTACTTTAGCTGTATTATATAAACTGATGATAGGCACTGGGTCTTATATTTCTTTACATATTCCATGAGATTTAGTAGCACGTTAAGCACAGGAAAGGGTAAAACACATTATAGCATATACCAAAGGAAAACTGTACTAGGATTAAAAAGTGCTGCTTTATTTATGCAATTTGGTAACCACACAATTCTCAGCAAACAAAAATTAATCCTACATTTCCTTGTTTTAGGATATGAACCTAGTCCATTACAATTAGTAAGTTCAATAGGTATTATTAAATATTATATGTCCCATATGAGACAACCAATTTAACCAACCATGCAAATGTAAGGACCCGAGCTCATTACTTCAGTATCAGGTATTTAGCCAGATAGGACATACTAAATAACAATAATAATAAAAACCTAATTTACTATGGGGTAAAGATATATATATGTATATATAAGGATATATAGACATGTACTTCTGCAACTTTCATTATTAATAAGTTTTCCTGCTTAAAAAAATAATGCATGTTCTTTGTAAAAAATCTCATGCAAAAAAGAATAAAGAAAACAAAAGTAATCAAAAACTTAATCACAAATTGGTAACTACTGTGAACTATTCTGAATATTTAGTTTTAGTTACCTAATATAATAAGGGGTAATTAAAAAGAGACAGAAGAATTCACATGATGCAGACGGAATGTCAAGTTTAGGCTTAAAGAAGCCAACTTGTGCAGACCTTTGTTAAAGTTCATGTAGATCATATGTTCTCATTCAACCTCTAACTATAGACTATACCATTTTATCATGAGCATTCTAAGGTATTTTTTTTCCTGGAGAAATTGAATTTTGAACAAATTACGCCAAGTTCTTTACCTCTGATCAGTACTCAAACATCTCCCTTGCTAGTGTCAAGTGGTTTTAAACTAGCACAATTTACCCTTTTCTCTGTTTTGGGTAATGGCATTAAAGGTTTGATTGGTGCATGAGAGATGAAGGACGGGAGTGGAGAGGTGGGGTGGGCAAGTGTCTGAAGCTGCCATTACACTACCAGGACAGCCCCAGTTCTTGGCTCAGTTGCTCTCATTCCTGCACTTCTCCCCACCCCTGTCCCCCAATACCTGTCCACCTAACAACCGTTAGGACATAAACCAACAACACAGAGTATCATCACATGTAACAAACACTTCATACCTGTTCAACAATCGCTTAACTCAATAGAAAAGCACCTTGAATCTTTATGAAGGCCATAAATTTGTTTCCTTTTCCAATTCAATTCCTACCCTCCAGAGACAAGGTCTGTTCATGAAACACTCCAAAGACATGTTCAGGAAAGAGATTGACCAGTCTATCAGGTCAAAAGAAAAAAATTTATACTGATACTAATAAACAAAGGGATGGGATTAAATCAGTGCAGGTTACTGAGTCAGTAACAAAGATTTTTAGTATTTTAAAATACTAGAAATCTGTATTTGTCTACAGTTGTGATATAGTCTAAGGAAACAAGAAATACATTTCTTTATTTTCTTCCCCCAACCTTCCTTTTGGGTTGGCAATATATAAATTTCATATAGTGTGGGCAGTTTATTTTGCTTTTTTGGTAAATACTAAGGATATTTACACAACAAATGTGTTGGCCAGATAAACTCCCTTAAACTGTTGTCCATAGGAGAAATCTGCATTAAATGGTTTGGGAACACTAATAATTTTTAATATAACACAACACTGTCACACTCTAAAATGACCTGTAAATGCAGAAACACTGATCTTTTTGGTGACCACGTGAGTCAAGTGTCTTGCTCATCCTTCTGCTACCATGCTGGGTCACAGTGCTCAGGGTAGGACGCTCTCCAGGGGCGCAGAGCACCTGGCTCAGAGGAGGGCATTCATCAATATTTGTTAAATGGAAGAGTGGACTTTTCGCCTAGTGACATACGTTTTACTAAAGAATTATAAAGGGAAATAAGAGGTGTGTTCTTTTTATTACTAACTTCTATAAAGTCATCTTCAACACTTGCAATTTATTCATGTATAGAGCCAATGTTCACATTTTATAAATTTACAATTATAGGATTATGGGCGTGAGCCACTGTGGATTGCCTGAACGCAGCCTGAGCAAGAGCGAGACTCTGTCTCTAAAATATAGCTGGACAGGGTGGCACCTGTGGCTCAAAGGAGTAGGGGGCCAGCCCTATATGCTGGAGATGGCAGGTTCAAACACAGCCCTGGCCAAAAAGGAAAAAAAAAAAAATAGCTGGACGTTGTGCCAGGTGCCTGTAGTCCCAGCTACCTGGGAGACTGAGACAAGAGGATCATTCGAGCCCAAGAGTTTGAGGTTACTGTGAGCTATGACACCATGGACTCTACCAAGGGTGACTCTGTCTCAAAGAAACAAAACAAACAAACAAAAAAGCCAAAAGCAAATTTACAACTATAGTAATTATACCAAGCAAGCGACTGGCTGTGATCAGGGCCACTCCACAGCTAAAAAGTAGCCTTATGCATACACGTTTCTCATTCCAAGCTCAGAGCAAAACCCGGGCCTGAAAATAATTTTATGATGATCAAGTAGAAGTCACTCTGTACAAGCACTGTGTAAAATGCAAAATTCTACGAAATCAGAATACTGTTAACACTGGCGTGAACAAGAATCCCCACCAGTTCAAATAGAATTTTTCATTCCTAAATGTGGGGCAGCAAACATTCAATTTAGTTTTAAACTTCATTAAAATTCAAAAATCAAACACGAAAAAGATATTGCAGGAACAAGGTGTGTAGATAGAATAATTAAAGATCTTGAAGCCAAGTTACTCAAGTAGATTTCAGAAAGTAAATTTATTTTTTAGTAGAGTGAGGGAAGATAAGCTCTGTTTCAATAAAGGGGATTTGAAAAACTTGCATAACATTATATTTGTTCTTTTAGGCTTCAGGGCTATTTGCATTTTGTTATGTATAAGATAGCAATCAAGACCTTATAAACAGGCTCATTTATGTGGATATGCTCAGGAAAGTGGTTATCTTGCACCAGATGTATGACTAGTTTTTATTCAAAGTTATCCAAAGGCTTCCCTGCTTGGAATAGTCAGATGGACGACAGAACTCAGAAAAATAGATAATCTCTGGCAGGTATGTTTTCCTTTTCTGATGAGACCAGAGGAGCAGCGAGAGGATACTCGTTAGGCACACAAGTGCCTAATTGAAGGGTTTGAAAGCAGATTCAGTTAACTTAAGCAATAGCTTTAGCTAGGAGGCCTAAAAAAACTCAATTCTAAAGATAAGCTAGAAAATTCTGCAGGAAAAACAATTCGAGGCTTTTGAACATAAGAAGCTATAACTTAGGAAACTGGGACTATGTTTATTTCTTTTAAGGTAGATTATCTTTATTGGAACCAAGTATTTTAAATCTTTTTACTTTTAAATTACATTAAATGGACATTTCATGGTGACTCTAAAATGACTATTGGTAAAGCACTCCATGTATTATAGAGGAATTGATTGGTTAAAAAGGTTTTGAGCTTCTGAGATGGAGAAGGACCTTTCTGGGATCAGCTATCAAATGTACCCTCCAGGGCAAAACAAGGCAAACAAAAAACTGTTAAAATTCTCTTGGGAGCCTATGAGAAACATAAAAGTCTTGCTTATAACTGAAAAAAAGGCAACATAGTGATAGCTACCCATTACTGAGTATTTAATTAAAAAGTCCAGCCATTATCTCCATTAAGGAAGTCATTCCTTATGACCGGGGTGACTAAATGTTCACGTTTGCTCAGGACTGTTCTAATGCTAGTATGAAAATGCTTATGTCCCGGGAATCCCCCCATTCCTGGGCAACCAGGAGATTGGTCACACTATGTGGATCTGACATAGTAACGTGATACTACTGTGGAGTAGCACAGACCTCTCACAACTTTTAATATCAATAATCTCGCAACCTAGGGGAGACAAGGCATCTGCACTTATATTTGTTTTTGCTAAGCTGCATACAATCATCAAAATATGAAACATGCTTGAATACATTAAGTTCAATTACTTGATTATTCCAAAGTGTCCATTTCGTTGTACTTCACCAATAACTGATTCAATGAATTTTTATGTTCAGCTGTAAAGCACCTGCTCTGTACTCAACACCATACTAAACAGTGAAGACCGAAAAGAAACAAAATAATGTGTGTTCTCAGTCAAGTAGGGAGACAAGAATAACTTTACAATTTAACTGAGAACCAATTATCAAACTGGCACCACTACTGTAACTATTAAAGGACTTTAAGAGAAAAAGAAATTAGGCAAAAGGACAACATATGTGAAGGAACCCAAGCGATCCAGGTGTATATCAAGCACTCGATCAGTGTTACCCAAGTTTTGCAGTAAGTCAGATCACCCCAGGGGGAAAGCAGTCCACGTTTGCACTGCACGTCGCTGCATGTGCAGGACTTGGGCAGGGGGAGAGGCAGGTAGCATGTTTTGGGGGTTAAATAATCAATCAAGTCTGTGTGTGGTTCACTGACACACGGAAGGAACAGCATCCCTAGAGTGGTGGCGGCTGGGATGAGTGGTAAGCAGGGATGAGGGAGTGGTAAATAGGAAATGAGAAGTGAGACCAGACCGCGGGAGAACTGAAAGCCGACTATGATTGCTGAGTGTCACCCGCCATCAGTCCAGTTGTTGCTGTTCTCATCTACCTATAACTAAACCACCAGAATAAAGAGTGGTTACCTAAGTTCCTGTTTTGGGCAGGGTGGGGGATGGGTGTGGGGTAGGGGGTGACGGGGGGGAGGCTGCTTGATCTGTGGGCTGGGTAGAAACTCCAAACCAGAGATCAAAGAGCTGTCTGCAGCTGTTGGAATCCCAGCACCTTTGGATCCTTTGATCCTCAATGTGCCAAAACACCTGCTCTGAAATAACTGCTCCCACCAGGGACCCTGTGCCTCCTGCACCTATTAATCAAACTAGGCCAAGTGTGCGGGACAGGAGGAGGGCATGCAGCTGAGAGGGTTTGGGACACTTTTCCAAGTCACCAGGTCCCTCAGGCTTAATGTAAACACTTAAGTATTGCCCTTCTAAGGTAAAAAGAAACAGTGATACATGAAAATATATAAGTTTGCTAAGTTTGAAAAAGTGCGAAGTGATGCTTTTCAGTCTCACGTGGGCAGTTGCACACCTGAACATTTTGGACAGATAAAAGTCTCCATGCTTATAAAACCACCTGTTTCTTCCTTTTCTTCCTTACTCCCTTTTCCCAACATCTCTTCACTGCATACCCTTTTAGATTTCAGTGCGAAAGGAACACATACTTCTTAGGGAGAGAATCAGAGCTATAGCCGTAATGCTTTCTTCTGCCTCATAGTGCAAAACGCAGACTCCCTTGGGATAGGGGAATAGAGCACCCGGCACCTGCATTCCGCTGCCTGGTTTGTTTTCATTTTTCCCTTACTCTTCCTAAAATCTCAGGCTCTAGTAACAACTCCAGCCAGACCCAAACATGCCAGCATCCCCAGAGCTACTGAGGACGTGCATGTGGAAAGTTTCCAACACTCAGCTGTCTCCTGGGTCTGTACTTCAAAGCTCCTCCTGGGATGGGTTTGGTCAGCAGCTGTGCATCATCAGACTCATCATCACAGTGATGAAGTAACAGGAGTTTAGGGAAATACTGCTGAGATCCTCTAACTTCAAGTACCACGTGCTTCATTATACCAACATGGGAATGTGTATTTATATACACACCAGTTTATTACACATTTATTATAATATTTGTATGTGCATATATAGAAATATTTATTACAATTTGTTTAATTTGCCGAGTTACAACAAGAAAGAGATAGGTCTGCCTTCTCTCAAGGGCCTCTTTTTATGTTAAGGGGGAAAAAATGTCAAATGATTTTCTTCTTTCTTTCTGGCTAGTCTTCATTTATTTGTTCCTAACGTGGTTATCACAAGCAAGTAATTGGTTTAAGGTAATTGACTAGGATTTCTTGAACAGAGGTAGGAAAATTATTTTACTAGCTTGGGGAGGGAGACCCAGTCATGGAGCTCAGGGCATATCCAGATCCCATTTTTGCTTGTTTTTAGGAAACTATGATTGTCGAGACAGAGATTAGAACAAGATAAAACATGTACTATAAGGGCCTCTGGGTAAAGGCTAACTGAAGATCAGAATGGCCATACGTCAGTTTCCCTGACGAGATTTTCTTGGTGTAATAAAACTTAAGCAAACAATTGACGGAATGGGATCTTGAAGGTTAGCCAGCAGTCAAAATTCTTCTTTACATATTATTTTCAGAGAATTCGTCATTTACTTTTCTTTATGTTGGCTTTTTCTTTACATTCTCATAAAAGAAAGGAATAGGAGATCAAGTTGCTATTTATTTCACGTGAGGGTGCATGCCCACTCAGGGGTTAACAGTAATTATAAAGATTTGATTATTTTATCCATCAACACATCCACTAGCTCACCTGAAACGGAGCCTTCACCCACTGCTAGAAGTGGAGAAAAAAAATGCTCCTCGCAACTGGTAATGTCATCATCTCACTGGGAAGAAAAGGTACAGCTTAACCTTCTCAGTTTCAAGCACTTCAAAAACATTCTTCTTCATTTGTATAAAACTCAAATACCTTTGAAGCTTAATGGACAATAACAGAAAAATTTTTGTAAAATTTCAGAAAAGCCATTAATGAGAACTGGATATTCTCTTAAAAGAAAGAGCACTTGAGATGGCCCTTAAATCTCTGAGTAAGATTGGGATTCACGGAGGGAAAGTCATGAGACCAGGATATTTGGTACAGTGGCTTCCTCAAGAAAGCTGTGTGGGCCTGAAAGGCACGGCTGGATTTAATCTGGACACAAGTAGTTAAGGAAAGTCAGGGATGTAACATGATTTAATTGATGTTCTGGAAAGATTGATTGGGCATTGGTTATACAGGATATCAGAGGGCAGCAAGACTGAGGCAGAGAACTAGTTACTACAGTGGTACTGGCATGGGCCATCCTAAGCCAGGTTATGGGAAGGGCGAATGAAATCAGGTGAGAAAGGAGCATGGAATTTTCCACCTCGCACAAGGTAGACGACCCAGGAGACAGAGGTGTGAAGGGTGAACAGGGTGCTGGGCAGAAGGGTGTCCCCTGACTACAGAGGTCCCTTTAGGGGAGAAGCTGTTTTGCAAAAGATGACTGATGGATTCTGTTTCAGAAGTTCTGAGTTTTAAATGACATAGTAAGAGCCTTGTGCAGAGACTCTAAATTGGTAGTGGATGAAGACCGTGAAAGGAAGGCAGGGGCATGAAAGAAGAGCAGGGGAACTAAGAGGATGTGAGAGGAAGGGAGGTTGGGGAGAGGGAGGCAGAGAGAGAGAGAGAAACACTTGTGAGCCACAGAAAACAACTATGGGTAAAAAAAAAAAAAAAAGGGAAAAAGGAATCAGTAAAGATCCACAGAAGAACAGGGACTTTATCTTTGTATTACCGAGGGAAGGAAAAAGAGATCTGGACCAGGTAGGTCAAGAACATAAATCCCAAATGGGTCAAAGTCACAGAGCAATTTCACTTCACAGGTGGAAGTGGAAATAAGACTGCATGGAGGTAAAGAAGGACTGGGTAGTAAGGAAACCCAGGAAGCTAATTCACTCTACTGATTGGGAACTTAACAGTTGTGAAAAGAAGCACAGAACTAAGACAAGAGGACCATGGAAACAATTCCCCTCTCCCCCACCCAAGAAGGATGATACTTCTTAGCCTGAAAACAGAGGTTCCTGGTCCAACTGACAGGTGGGAGAACGAATAGAGCTGGGAGCAAATGGTTCAGCAAGGGACAAGAGATGAGATGTTTGGGGAGCACTTTTCACAAATTCCTTACTTAAACTGCAGAAAAAGACATGACTGGAAGAGGCTATTCTTTCATTTCTTCTAGGGATGGTGCTTTCTTATCACCACTGAAACGCATGAGAGAGAAGTTACTCATTGCATACAGTGGGTGACTTAGGTCAGTGGCTCTCAGACTAACATGTGCACCTGATCCACTCATGACTTGTTAGAGCACAGACTGCTCAGTCCCAGTGATTCAGCAGTTTTGAGGCAAGGTACAGAATCTGAGTTTCCAAGTTCTCAGGTGCTGCTCATATTGCTGGTCCAGAGACCACCCATTTGAGAACCACTTACTTAGGGTATTAGAGCTGGTAACTCTCCTAGAAAGGTTGGGTCAATTAGGCTAACATTTCCAACACACAGGCATGATTCTCAAATACCTGCTCCCTCATGCCAGGAGCACAAGAGATAAGAATTGGCTACACAGTATATAATCTTTCTATATGGATTATCCCAAATATTTTTGCTTCTTTTATAAAAACATTTTAAGAAGACCAAGTTCTTGCAAGTAACCTATAGAGGCATTATCTCTTTTCTTCAAGCATAGGTTGGTCTAGCTCTGCCCTTCTTTGGGTGCACATTACTTGTGGCATTACATTCTATGCATTGCTAGGACAGAATCAGTGTTTGATTGAGTCATGATTAAAAAAGAAATCGTACTCAGTGTACAAAGGATAAAATAGGAAATGCACTGACATGTCTATTTCTGAATCCTACTGCCTTACAATTGAAGTGCATTTAATGTGCTAACCAGGGTTCTCAAAATAATGTGCATAGAAGAAATTTTATACAAAGGTAAGCATAATTAATACCTTAAATATGTATTTTATTATAAATTAGCTGATAAATCTTCACAACAATCCTATTAGCAAGATAGGTATTATTCACTTTTCACAGCTAAAGACATTAAGTCTCATGAACATGAAAAGAACTTCTGAAAAGTCATGGGGACTTGAGCTAAGTCTTTGGAATCTCTTTCTACTATATATTTCTCCATTGCTATTGTTGTTTAGGAGATACATGGTATTTTGTTTTTTCACGTGAGGTACCCAAATCAATTACAATCCTCAGAATAACCTTGCAAGGTAACAAAGGGGAAAAACATTGGTGGAAGTCATCTGCATAATTCCCTTTGCCTTTTGCAAATCAACTGCATAAAAAAGGAACTCTTCTTCAAAACTTCTTCAGAACGGAATTAAAACATCACATGTAGCAGAAAAAATATGTTGGGCATAGATGGAAAGTTTAACATCTGGCCCATAATTCTTTCCCTCATTCTTGGTAAGAAATGACTTTCTCCAGTCATTTCTATCAGGGATTTTCCTTGAGTGTGAAGATATTCATATGGGAAAGATACTTTATTTTTATATTTATGCCTAGGCCTTTTTTTTTTAAATTAGGGCTAACCAACCATGCATAGTTGGAAGAATGATAATGACTACCAAGGAGCAACTTCCCATTTGTTAACTTCTAACAGGCATCACAATATCCACAATGCCTTTCTCTCAGGCTCGTTCAAGAATGACTCTGGAAATTTCAGGGTATACCATGTCCTCTGATATAACACCATAAAATGAAGTCTACTGAAACTGTCACTGGGATTTATGATAGAAGTTTAATTGCTTTGAAATGCCAAAGGCTAACAAGATGCGAACATGTGCAGTAAAGGCTGAATGGAGATTCCAAAGGAAAAACAAAGTCTGGATGTACTTATTTTCCAGAAGATGTATCCAGATGGATTCTGCAAAGCAACTGCCTGGTGTGTCACTGTACCCTGCTACATGCAATGTCCTTAGAAAATCATGCATAGAACCAGGGTGAATTTTCAGGACTTTTTTTTTTTTTGAATCTTTGTTGGCTTATATTATTGACACTGGCACCAATGTAAAGATACCTGTGGATAACAAAAGAGGATAGGAAAGGCTAAGCCATCTTTACTAAAATTCTATTTTAAAAAGATGTAATTTTTTTTTTTGAGACAGAGTCTTAATGTTTTGCTCCGGGTTAGAGTGCCATGGCCCCTGCCTAGCTCATAGCAATCTCAAACTCCTGGGTTCAAGTGACTCTCCTGCCTCAGTCTCCCGAGTAGCTGGGACTACAGGCACCCACCATAATGCCCAGCTAATTTTCTAGTTTTAGTAGGGACAGAGTCTTGCTCTGGCTCAGGCTGATCTCAAACTCCTGAGCTCAAGCTATCCTCCTGCATCAGCCTCCCAGAGTCCTGGGATTATAGGTGTGAATCACCACATGCTCTGCCAAAAAAAAAAATATGTAATCATAAGGCCCCTTTCTCTTGTTTATCTGGGCCATTTTTCTGATCCTAAACCAGGTTCCACCATGCCCACTTATTACAGTGTCATTGTGGTCATAGCAAGTTAAAGCCCCATGGTTTTGATGCGGCACATAAAGCTGATGCTGCAACCTATACTAGGAACATTTGATGCCAGAGTCCAAACTGATACATGGATGATATTAATGTCAATAAAAGAGTTTCTCCTATTTACCTCAGGCACAGTTTCCCCTTTCACATTTAAAGCTCCACTGCTCGGTAGAAAAGATGCTTTGCAGAGAATTCTTTCAGAAGACAGCTTGACCACAATCATGAAAGACTTCAAATAAAGCCTTTCACCACTGCTCAGGGCTCATTTATTCTACATGTGCCAATAATCACAAGCACTCTTCACCACAGATATAAATTTTCTTCTTTTGGGTCCCAAATGAAATAATTACATGTTTGAATTCATCAAGCTTCAATTATTATTTTTGGTCACAAAAAGGATGGATGCCAAAAAGGTTGTGAAAAGAGTAATAAATTTGTGCTTAGCACTCACGCTCACTGAATAATTCCAAGATTTTACTTCACACTTTGTCTGGAGAGTTGGTGATAAAGCTAGTGATGACATCGTCACAGATACTATAAAATTCTATTTGACTCTGGTGACACTGAGTTAATTTCCTACTGGAGAAATAGAGTCTGTGAATGTTAAGATAGAAGCAATGGCTGAAGGTTAAAATAACAGAACCATCTCTGGATGGGTGTCTTTTAAAAGATGCCTGTGACTTTGCCCACTTTGGCAGAAGTCATAACAGAACTCCATGCAACAGGGTTGTGGGACATGTCAATTAGAGAAGTGTACCTCTTTCCTTAAGGCAGATATCATCTCACTCCAGGGCATATGCTCTGGTGAGTAGATGTCAGGCTGGATTTCAGTCCCCATCCACTCAACCCTTTAGTCTGGCTCCCTTGTGCAGTTAACAACCTGTGTGACCAATTATGGTAGTCCTGTCAAATAGTCATAGACATTTCTTACATTTTTAAGCTATCTTCTCTGATTTTTTTTTTTGTAATATGTAGCTAATATTCAGTGGGGGATTTTAGGCTTCCAAGATGCACAAAATTAAACTTTGGAACAAAGTTGGACAAATACCTTCTGCCTCAGTTCTGAAGCTAATTCTGAGGGTAAAACATGATTTCCGGACAAAATCATCCCACATAGTATTTTAAGAATGCATATATATTGTGACCTCTGATGGGTTTAGAAAAGCAATACAGCTTTCTAAGACCATTGACAATTCTAAATTGGCTTAATGGCCACAAAAAAGAGTATTAATGTAAAGCTTTAGAAGGAGAAAAGGTCATTTATTAGCTCTAAATACTTTTGTCATTCTGCCCATATAACATTCTTATAGCAACTCAAGATGTTAACTACAATTATGGTACTTGCCTTCTTTAAATCTCTGTAAAGTCACATGGCAAACATAAAGACTATAACTGTTTGTTAAAAAATTCAAATATCAGAAGTGGATTTCTGAAGGTCATGGTAACAGTAATAATCAGTGAGAAGACTCTGATTGGATGAAATGTGTAAAGGCTTCTCCAGCACAATTTCTGACCTGACATTTTTCAAGAAGCATCCTGTCACCACAGCCTTTGTCCTGAGTTTATTAAAGAGCCATTTCAAAAAGCATTTCTTTCTCTCTTTAAAAAAAAAAGGAATGTAGGAAAGATGATTGTATATCCCATCTCTGTAACTTTCCTCATTTGCAAGGAAGCCAAGAGATGATAAAAAAATTTCACTAAATGTCACAGTTTTTAAGGTCATGAGTATACAATTGCATACTAAGATAATATAAAATGATCCCTGCGAGCAAACTTTCATCCATTTCTAATGGTCAATTTGTTATAGACATGCCATTTTGTAAGACATAACATAGGAACAATGGATTCACATTATCATTGTAAGAACAATACTCTGAGTGACATCGGACTAGCAACTAAAATCAACTTGCTTGAAAGTCAAATGCTATTTATCCAGCTCACTTCCTCAAATCACTGCAGTGGCTCCAAAATGTTTTTCAAATCAAATGAGAACTTCTAAGATTCAAGTAGTTTTGCTCTCAGTTTCCTTTAGATCAAATTCCTCCTCACACCACACCTGCCCTTTTTACACACTGGGAGCTCTCTCTTCTCTCCTTCCCTGAGTCACTGCCTTCACCACAGCTGTCTCCTCCAAATGGAATTCCCAGTCCTCTGGGAAACACAAACAAAAGAATGTATCCGTTTAAACTAACAACTCAAGAAACTACAGTATTTCAGATAAGCTTTGGTTCTCAAACTTTTGGTAAGCCTAAAATTCTAAAACTTCTTCTACCCTCTCCTTTTTTTTTTTTTTTGAGCCTTTGATTTAGCTCATGCCTTTATATGATCTAATGCAGTAATCATAATCTCATGACATTTACATAGTTCATCATCATTAGCAGATTATGCTTTAACACTTTTGAGGGAATTTGTTTTCTAAAATCCAAGGAATCTTAGAAAAGACACAAATAAGGAGGTTCATCATTTATCCAGAATCATCAATTAAAATTGCTGGCAAAGTAAACTGAAAACAATAACCCACATTTGAGAAAACTCTAGAAACATGAGGAGAGGAGTGTTATAAGAGATATGTGACTATGAGATAGTGAGGCTAACATTTGAAAGTGATGGTGGAGTCAATTTCATTTCTAAGCTACACACACCATTTTAATGGAATAGCTTTATATACATCTATATCCATATTTATAAATTGTATATGCTCAATTTTATATATAAATCTGAACTGAATATTAAGTGAACATGCTTATGAGAATGCATGGCATACAGATAATAAATAATTTTACCACAGTGGATGCTATGAAAGAAGAATGGTACTAAATTCTTCATATACTGTTTCCCTCATTCCTCCCTTCCCCCAGCTCTGATGGCCTCCTTGCTTTCCTTTGAACAAATCTCACCCCTGCTATTCACCTTGTCTGCAAAGCTCTGCATCTGGTTAGCCATTTGGATCTCTGATCCCTTACTCCTCAGGGTCTCTATTCCAATTAGAGAGTGCTTTTCTAAAATTTTAAAAATTATAGTTTTTCCATATAAAGACTTGCATGTGAGCATTTATAGTAGTTTTACTCTTATAACCCCAAATTAGAAAGAGTAAAATCATCCATGGAAAAGTGAATGCGTGTACAAATCATGCTATATTCATATCGTGGGATAACACTTGGCAATAACAAAGAATGAACACCTGCCATACTTATTGACATAGATGAACCTCAAAAATATTATATGGATAAAGGGTAAGATCACACTTGTGGTGCATATGTGAAGGGTCAGGAGAAAACTTCTAAATACGGATCAAAATTGTTTTCACATAGTAAATGAGAAAATATCATGAATGTTATATTAATCAGGTTGATAAAAATATCTCC